>BQNB010127538.1:0-19424 GCA_026074375.1 Tanacetum coccineum
TTTAGGTTTGCTTATTAGAGTCTAGGTTCCGTTAGGTTTTCAGCTTATTTGATTTTGCATTGCTTAATTTGACCTAAATGTCAAGATTGTTTTAGCCTATTCTCATTTAAGCTTAAAAGCTTAGTCTGTCTGTTATAAAAGCTATTCCGAGCTTATTCTTTTAGTTTCATAAAAAGTTGTAGTTATATAATTTGCTTATTTTCATTAGTTCTTTTAGCTTGTGTAAAAAGTTTTAGCAAAAAGGAAGCAATGGGGGTCAAACCCATGACCTCCCCCTTTGAACACCAACGCCTCACAACACACACTTTAAACCAATAGCGCCCTTGGGTCTTTTCTGTCATAGCTTCAAGTTAAATTCCTTTTATCCTTTGTTTCCTTTTTTTAGCTTATTAGGAAATATAGCTTATTTAACAGCTTATATTTAGGGCTTATTTTGAGTGTATATTTTTCTTAGGATCAGCATTGTTCAAAGTACTTTTAGTTAATTTTTCAGATTTTTATAAAGTATTTTAATATCTTATATAATATTTTTAGATTAAAATCATTTTTAATTCATAATAAATAAAACAAAAATCAAAAAAATATAATTCTTTTTCTGAAAATTTTCCTTTGTCATTTAGGATTTATAAAAATTAAATTTGTATTCGTAGGGATTAAATTTGTCATAGTTGCTTAAATGTCGCGTTTTATTAATTCCCGTTTACGTTTTCGTGCTTTATTTCTTAAGTGCTTTAAATGTTTTTATTGTTAACTTGTTTTTCCATGTTTTATTCGTTTTCATTAGTAGAATTAGAAATCAAAATCAAAATCTTTGAAACCATTCAAATCACGCGATCACGAACCTAACCGATTCTCAATTCACGCTTCATCGAGGGAAAACGACCCGGGAAGATTTTGGATTTTACTTTGGATTAAAGCAATTTTCTAGAATCCTCACGGAATACTTATTACTATACTATAATTGTTTACATCCTTATATACTTATATTATATATAGTATGTTTGGGCGTATCACGTAAGCAACCATATTACTCTTATATTGAAACCTCAAAGGTCTCATTCTTGCCCTTGGCTCTCTATCTCGAACTAACTGATAATCTGTGAGATCCGATATCTGATCATTTTCTTGATCCCCTGCATCTTCATCATCACCATCTTCCTGATTTGTTTCATCTTCCTTAAGCATGCGATAATTTAAACCCTAATGTTCACCTCAACCTATAATTCCTCAACAGCTTCCTCAACAGACTTGTTAATACCTGCACCATAATCCTTCAACGTGCCTTTATACATGACACCTTTCATTAAAGACCACGTTCCTGCTAGTGACTATTTGAGGTGATTCATCATCAAGCCTATATAGTTTATACCCCTTCACACCTTTAAGATACCCTAGAAAAACACATTTTACCGCTTTTGGCTCAAGCTTACCTTGTTTAATGTGTGAATATGTGACACAACCAAAAACTCTTAACATCCCATAATCACCTAGATGTCCCGACCTCATCTCCTTAGGTGTCCTCTCCTAATCATTGTTGATTGTGACCTACTGATAAGATATGAGATGGTACATGTCATTTTCGCCTAGAAGGTCTTGGGCAATCCATATTCAATTAATAAACAAAGTACCTTATCGATGAGAGTTTTATTCATTCGTTTTGCTACCAAATTCTGCTGTGGCGTATTGACAACTGTTAGATGTCTAGCAATCCCACTCTCAGTGCATAGCTGCTCAAGCTCCCTGTTATAAAATGCAAGACCATTATCTACCCTTAGCTTCTTAACCGTCCTCCCAGTCTGATTCTCTACTAACTGCTTCCACTCTTTGAACTTTCCAAATGCTTCGTGTTTGAACCAGAGAATATAAACCCATACCTTCCTTGAATAATCATCAAAAATAGATAAAAAGTACCTTTTACCTCCCAATGATTCCATCGGAGACGGACCTCATAAGTCTGAATGAACATAGTCTATCACTCCGTGAGTATTGTACCTTCCTACACCAAAACTGACTCGATGTGACTTTCTCAGAACACGATTCTCATAAACATCAAGTTTCCCTAAACTCTTCTTGCCAAACAGCTCCTGCTTTTCCAGCACCTGTATTCCCACCTCGCTTGTGACAACCATGACATGAGCAGGTTAGTCAAACTATTAGTGTTGACTTATGTATCTGTTGCGATGAATGAGTTATGTGTTATATGTGTTTATATGAGTTTATGTGTGTTGTGTGGGATATGTGTTGAGATTTGGATAATCAATCCAGTGAGCGTGATCGTCTCATGGGGACTTGGATTTGTGTTGGATTTTATTGAGTTCATTTCGTTCACTTTTAAGTTGACTAGGAAAAGATTTGGTGATTGAAGCGGTTTCGCGTTAATTGTGTAAGTAATTATACATATATGTATTTTTGTGTTAGTAATATTAGGATAAGATTAGGTTCTAGTAGTTAGAATATGAAAGAAATGAAATTTTATTTTTGAAAAGTTAGGGTTAATAGAATGAAAAAGTTAATTATTTATTAAAAGTCTAGTAAATTGCGTTTACGCAAAAAGGTATGGTCAAATAAGCTTAGGTTTTTATAGAAAATTAAGGTAATGTTAATAATTAAGTAATTAATTAATAAATAAATAAAATAAAAAAAGGAAAAGATGTCATTCGGCCGGTTAGGGAAGAAAGAAAAAGAACATGATTTTTAAAAGGAAACAACTTACTAATTAAATCTTATCTATAATTAATGTTGGGGGCCTTTAAATTACAAATAAAATCCCAAACTCTCCCCCTTTGTGTAACCGGTCGAACAAGAGAGAAAAGAGGAGGAAAAATTAGGGTTTTTGCTTTTGTGAATAAATCAAGCTCTAAGGTAAGTTTTAATTAATCCTTGTTGTAATTAATCTTTAATCTGTAGTAATTATATGTGTGGGATAATTAGGGTTCATTAAAATCAGTAAATTAATGATGTTTAATCATGTTATAATGATTAGGGTTTAATTAGAAGCTTATGGATGTAATTGGTTAAACTTAATTCGCGTTAGAATTTGATTTGGAATTAAGGCAGAATTAGGGTTGTGTTGTTCGACCATTATCTCAATGATGGTAATAGCTTTGTAAGTTTCCGGTGTCTATAACATAGCTCAGAGAGTCTAGTTTTTAGAACATCCAGCCTCGAAGGTTTTTAAGGTCGGGAAGTCATTCAAACATTGAGTTGCAAGAATGTTCAAAGCAGTAAGGTCAGATTTAGGTCCAAATTACGAGGTTAAAAAACCCCACTTAAATTCGAATTTGCTTAGCCATTACTACAGAGTTTAGTTCTAATGTGTCTCATTAAAAATCCCCCAAAGGTAAGCTTCTGTTTGGAGTTTAAGTATGGTTTTTAGGTCTAATCTTTTTAGTGTGAAACTCAGATCTGAATTGGGGAGTGTTTTGAGTTTGATTTTCTTAGGAAGTACTTGTGATGTAAATGGCTATTGGGAATCATGAGGGGATAGTTATATACGATAATGAAATAGGTGATTTTTTTGGTATGAATTATGGAGGTCAGTAAGTAGAGGTTTTGAGTACGTTAAGTCACGTTAAAATTCTGCAGTTTTGAACAAATTGTGACTAACTAGTGAAACTTGTTAACGAAGTGGTTAAAATGTATGGGGTATGGTCTCGGGTGTGGACCATGGGGTTATAGACACCTTTAGACATCCATCATATGATTCGTACATGTACATTAAGCTTTTTTCTTAATAGCGTGTAACACGAGTTATTTTGTTGTTTAGATTTGTGCTAGTTGTTTGTGAAGCTTTTTGTTGGAATCTTTTGGAAAGCTAAGCAAAGGTGAGTTTCATAGCCCCTTTTTCTCATGTTATTTTGGGGTGAGAATGATGCTTGTCTTGTTGTCGTGTTAAAATGTTTTTAAGCTTGCTGTAGTTATGTGTATTGGATCGTGGGCACGTTCTGTCCCGTTGTGTTGCGATATAACGTATGTTTGTATGTGGATCCAATATGCAAAACGAGGTGTGACGGTGGTAAGACTGCGTGAGCTAATATGAGGCCATGTAGCGCACATATGTAGTTGATATGATTGTGGATTGTGGGCACGTTCCGTCCCGTTGTTGTTAATTGTTGTCATGAATTGTTTTGGTAATTGCAGCAGCTAATTGAAAGTTTATTTTGGATATTGTTGTATGTCGTAAACCTATGATTCTCGCTCAACTTTATGTTGACGTTTTAAGCATCATTTTCAGGTGAGCTTAATGGTGCTAAGATAGAGCGAAGTGGCTAGAAGAGACCGTAGGATGCTTGGAGTTTCTTTATGCTTTCTGTTTGAATAAATTCATTTGCATGAATTGTTTGGATTATGTTTTGCATGTCATTTATTGACGAGACCTCTTTCTCATTAATAAATACACCATTAGGTTTTGGGTATTGTTATGACACTTTGTGTCTTTGCTTTACTTTAGTTTTCATTTTAGTATTCTCTATATAGACACCATGTGTTGTGATGATATCCATTCTTGTTTACGCCTCGCGTTTTCGCCTTGGCGGGGTGTGACATCACTGACATGTCCAGTCTTTTATGTCAAACATGCACAAGACTGTCTTTTCTTTCAGCACTGGCATTAAGCTCACTTGCATGCCATTCAAAGAGTATACACAATTATCCCTTCGGGTTCCAGGTAAAACAACCTTAGAACCATTAATCACCTTGACTTTTCCCGATTTCCATTTTACAGTATATCCCTCTTTTTTAATTCAGGAATATACCTAACATTGTGTAGCACAAAACTTGACCCATCTTTCAGTTATACCCTCACATTGTCAATACCTCTGATCTTGCACTCTTTTTTGTCACCTAATAGTACCCTACCCCTATCGCATTCTAGAAAATCAAGAAATAAATCTAACATGGGTGTCATGCGATATGAAACTCTTGAATCCATAGTCCAATCGAATAATGCTTTTGCACTCATCACCATCATCACCTCAGAACTGCCACAAATCCAACCACTAGAACTTGGTTGATCATCTTTCATGACGAAACCGGTTTTCTTCTTGCGATTATTCTTTTGACAGTTTAAGTGCTCCTTAGATTGGCAAATATAACTTGAGTCTTCTACCTCGAGACTTTGATCTTGACTTTCCCCTTGATCGATGTGAATTGCGATCAGTTCTTCCCATCACTTATAACCCTTTACCATTATCCCCCTTCGTCTTAGACCTTTCTTTCATTTCCTTTTAATTTAGTGTGGCCATCACGTCCTCCCAATTTAAAGCTTCCTGTCCATAAAGCAAGGTATCCATAAAAGTGTTCGTATGATGCTGGTAAAGAAGTGAGTAATAATAAAGCAATATCTTCATTTTTGAATTTTACCTCAACATTTGCTAAATCAAGAATGATTTTGTTGAACTCATCTATATGCTTGAAAATATTTTGTCCAACTGGCATGTAGAATTTATACAACTTCTTCTTAAGGTACACCTTCTTGGCCAAGGAATTTGTCATGTACAAAGTCTTAAGCTTGGTCCAAACTGTTAGTGCAAATATTACGATATTTAATCTACACATTCTCTTTTGTTTTGATAATGACAAACATGTAACTTGTAATACATAACGTAAAATGTACAAGTTACTCGTCATGATATTTTGTCTCAACATACATCAACAACTCTCGACGTCTCGAATCCTCGTATGTTACAACACAGGTTCGTACATGTTTGTTATGTTGCATTATGATCAAACCTCATTTCACATTTGCATCTACAAGTATTTTATTTAAACAAGTAAACTTTATTTTGACAAGAACTCAACTAGACATTTTACTTTACAAAAGTTTACTTACACTTTAAATATACAAGTTATTTTTTTACTTTAGGAAAATAGAATAGAAAATGATTTTTTACATCATGCATTACATCATCTAAATCTGAAAAAAATCTCTCCAAGATTACATAAGATCTTTCAAGATTTTGCAAATCAAAATTTGGATTTTGTTACTGTTGGCCGGTGCCTTTGGTTTACAAGCCGGTGCCCTTACTGTTGGCCGGTGCCTTTAGCCGGTGCCATTCAGCTTTTTCTATAAATAGAGGAGCCTTTCACTCTGATTTTCATCACTAAAAACACACTTTTTCACCCCTTTTACACACACTTTCTCTCTAGTTTTAGGACATTTAGATATGTAGAAACACACTCATTAATCACTTCCATTTTGCATATGATCATAATGCTTCTAACTTTCATTTTGTTGTAAGCATACTTCTATGATGATCCACCAAAGCAAGCCTTGAAGATCTTGCCATTTCCATCCACCACCAAGCATATACATATGAAGATCTACATAATTAGAGATCTCATCATCATCATCATCCATTTGAAGGCTTCCCATTAATGAAAGTTTATTTAGATTAGGCATTTGTATCCATTAGACACATTGTCTTGGATCATCATTGTAATCACATTTTGTATCACCAAATAGGATTAGATGGTTTATGTGTTTGTGCCATAAAACACATGATTTGTTGTGTTGGGTTTGGGTTGGTTCTACCCGGTGTGTAAGGACTCGGTATCTAGCTTTGTACCGGATAAAGTGTAAGCGATGATGGGTTGGTTCTACCCGGTGTGTAAGAACTCGGTATTTAGCTTTGTACCGGAAAAAGTGTAAGCAACGTTGTGTAAGGTTTTCTCCGCCAAGAAGGGAGCTTGTTGATCTAGTGAAGTAACTCTCAAGTTGGGTACTTGGGGAGTGGAGTAGGGCGGAGAGGAGCTCCGTGACCGAACCACTATAAATCATCGTGTCCGGTTTGCATTTCCTCTTACATCCGCTCTCTATTTATTTTATGCTTGTGATTGTGTTGTGAATTATGTTGTGACTACTTGGTTATTCTATGCTTTTATATAGTCATAAATCATATTTGATACTTTTCATATTATGTCGCGATTGATCAGGGATTTGATACGAAAAGTTTTTTGGTATTTTAAAACGAAATGAATTCACCCCCGCCCCCCTCAACGTTTCCACAATTGATATCAAGCATGATGTCTCTAGTTTTCAACAAAGGTTTTCCATCAAACCGAGTACGATCCATGTATCAATCTATCTGAAAAACAGGACTTAATATGAAAAGTATATTATTTTTAGAAGTCTTGTTTCTTGAATATCTTTGTTATACAAGCTTGAATAATGTCCAAAATTTGTCATATAAAACTTACCTTAAAGCCTACCAAGTGTTATACCTTTTTGTCGGGTCAAAATATGAAAATCAATCAGACTAGCCGGTTCTGTTCGACAACAAGCTGGTGCCTTTGTAGGAACAGCACCGGCTAGCCGGTTCTACAATACGTTTTTCAAAATTTTTGTCAAGTTCAAAAGCCCGTAAAATACAAACCGTAAGATCCCGTGACGATTCGTGCCACCTACCGTTTCTGCGAGATAATTGTGTCAACTTTCTAATAGAATTAGTTAGAGGAACTGAATATAGGTTCAAGTAAATTTAATTTCAAAATACCCCAAAGTGTCCAAAATTTCAAATTTCGTATTAACCTAAAAACTCAAACTTTTGAGTCGGGCAACTTGGGTTGGTATCCTTTGAACATTAACACATTCCTCTTTAAAATAAAAGTATTTTGTTCATTAAATCAAGCCTTGGGTATACATCGTCATAACCAAACACAAGGCAAAAAGGAATTTTTTTCGTATGATACGTTTCTCTGTATATAGCATTGCTTGTATATATTGATTGTATGCCTATCTCTCATTGTATTTGAGCTTGCTTATTTGTGAAATATAAATGTCAACCGTGTCTTTTTTGTTTCCCCGCTTGTATGTCTTCCAATTTATATGCTTAAAGAAAATAATAAAGGTTTCTAAAGGAGTGGTTTGGGTTAACTCATATCTTGTCATAAAATGATTTCCATACATTTTTTGTCCTCTCATATAGTAATGATAAAATATAATGTAGAATATGCCTATATGTATACTTGTTTCATCTATTTAGTTTCATATACTCTTTTTCTTCCTAAATGTGATCTTGTTATTTGAGATGACCATTGAACTTGTGTGTATTTGTCGTCTTCATGTTTTTGCACAATAGAGTTTATGCTAGATCCTGTGCACCTCAAATAGGTATATATCTCTTCCTTTGAATTTGCTTTGTCAACTTCTCGCATCATCTCAATTCATTTACAAAATCTTGAGATAAGACAAGTATGCAAGTAGAATGTCTCCTTAGTTTTCCTTGTTTTCATATTGTGGTTTTTGTTTGCTTGTTTTTGATTCCTAAGATTTCTTGTTGCCATGCTAGTTACTCTTTTGTTTGTCTATTCCGTGTTTTCGCCTAATGAAGATTATCCTAGGCATCGTACATCTTTTATAGGAATGCCTATATTTCTTTGTGTTTAATATATCAACTCTTTCATAACCTTAATATCATAGGAATTAAGTAAGTTAGTTAAGTATTTTTCTTATGCTCATGAAAGTGGGATTGGCAACTTGAATGTTTCATCCGAAATACTCAAGCAAAGATGAAATGTAATGATGTTCTAGTGTTTTAGTTTTAAAATTTATTTTTCAAACGGATTCAAAGTAAAAAATTATTGATTTGTTAATACGTGTCCCTAAAAAACACTAGTGTTTGGCAAAACCCATAAAGAACGATTCCGCCTTCATATTGACCAAGTGTGTCTTCGATATTTAAGCATGTATTTTAAGAATAAATTCCGGAAGCTCTTGTTAATTACTCTTTCACATATAACTTATAAATACCAAGTACTATATTAGCTAGAGGGAATTCATAATCATATGAGGCCTCTCCGGGGTGTCGTATTCGACTTTTGTTTGAATAACGATTAAAGTGTCCTGACTCCCATACTATCACACAAGACCTCTAATTAGCGATAGCCAGAACAAATAAAATAGTATTATACCCATTCACAATTGTTGTATGAAATATGGTCTCAATTGATCTTGTAAAATATTTTTTCCTACTTTTTAACAAAAGGTCAATTTTTTATCATGGCTGTCGCCTAAGTTTTAAACATCCTTAGTCTTGCTAAAAAAAGTGGGGAGGTTTCAAATAACAATTTATTAAAATTAGTCTACACTTTTTGGATACAGTGTCATTCATCTTGTCAATCCTCTATAACCCTAGTTCACCATCCTTATTCACCATCTCCCCAAACATCACTAATGATATGCATCTATACTAGTTGTTAATATGACCCTTTCATTTGTTATATTTATCGTAACAACTGCTTTGCATACTCATGGTGTGTTGATTATATGTCTTGTAAATAATAACAATTTGATTAATTGAAATAATTCCTAACCCGTAGAGAGTTTAATTTCATTTGTTTCTATTGTGTTACTAAATGTCAATGATAAACAGATTTACATGAGTGCTGCGATTAGAAGTAAATTGTGTCTCTTTATAGATAGTCTTGTTGACTCATTTAATTTCATTTTAATTACAGGCGATTTTTGATATTAATATGTCAAGCATGACAGTTCTTATTGGCATTCCCTTTTATCTATTCATATGGCATTCTAGTTTATGCATTACCAATCATAATTACTTGATTCTCATTTTCTCCTTAAAGTCAATGTTACATGATTATATGGCTACCTTGTGCCCTCATATTATGTCAAAATAATTTTTTTACTTGAGTAGTTAATGATCTTCTTTTTGAAACCTATTTGTATTTAAATAAGAACCAAAATCGACAAACCAAGCGTATGAACAAACACAACAAGTTGATACTATTTATTTACAAATGAACGAACCTCAAATGCTATATGAGATCTCGTGCTAATATGTTTTCCTCGTCGCAAATCTTTCGCATCATTGTTATGCAATTGGTTTTTCTAATCTAAATGAGTCTTCTTCCTTATGCCTTGTGATTGGTTGAAACTATTTTGGAACATGCTCTTATATGAATGTTTTATCTTTTCTTAGTATCCTTTATGTTTGAAATCTGAATCTTGTTTGTTGTCTTAAGTTGCTTATGCTTGATCTTTATGCTAATCATGCGTCTCGATTGTCTATGTTTAGTATAGTGTAAAATCATATGTCCTAACCGTTGAATCTCTTCCGTAAGATTAACTGTTTAAGCTAGTTTCAACTTTCTCCCTCCTCACATCTTAGCTTAAGAGTTTTTTCTAATAGTATGTCCTATTTGCGAACATTTTGTTTTATATGTCTATATATGATTTTGCTTGTTTATTCCTCGTGTGATAATACTTGACCAAGTTCATACTATGTGTTGGTATGTTTGATCTCTCATATTGTTAAATGATATTCTTGCTCTTATTTTATGTAGGACTAACTCCTTTTGTGTAGGTTGGTAAAGATCATTTTTCTTCATCAAGTTAATTTTTTCTCTTATCATACACCAATCTATATCTCTCATTACATGTTCATACATGCATATTCATCATCACCACTTCACTAATGAGCCTACATTGTTAGTTGCTTGCATTGTCATCACCATCTTCCGCCCCATACTTCACTACTTATAAATTTATCATGTCTATCTTCTCACTTTCTTCATCAACCAACACGGTAAGGTTTTGAGATAAACCTTCGTGCGTCTATTAATATTGAGTCATCCATTAAGCCTCTCTTACGAGAAAAATCATGATAAGTCTTTTCACAATCAACCACTATCTCTACCAACTGGCTACCTAATCGTCCCTCCATCATCACTAAATATGTCTCATTCCCTCCATCATCACTAAATATGTCTCATTCCATCTCTCCCATCACCTCTCTGAGAATCTCTCCAAGCAAACTATTGATCACTCCAAAGTCAACTCCACCACCTTTGACCTCACCTTGTCCCTAGTCACATCACTCCATGTCACATCACTTAGTCCCTAATAATAGAAGTTGACCTCTAACATAATCTAATCATTAGATTCTTCCTAAACAAGTAAAAATAATGCATTAAAACCTTCTCAAAATTCTTCTATAAAAGGAACTCATTCTCATCTTCTCCCTGTTATTGCACTAATTTTTGTTTTGTAGGATCATACTTGACACCCTCAAGCAAGGGGGAGTTTTCATCGAGCATTTAAAGCCATTTCCCATGTTTTGACACATCTTTCTCATCTAATCTTCTCTCTAATCAACAAATCTCTCTCTCTCTCTAGCATCTCTTTCTAAATCTTGTGTAGGTAATTCACTTCAAGAAAGGAATTGCCAAATACGCGAAAGTTTCAAGAACGCCTCAAAAGTGTCTTGATCTTGATTCTTCTTCTTACTTCATTCAAGAGTACATATTATTTTTCATCATATCTTGACGCCTCAATCTAGGGGAGCACTCGTCAAGGGGGAGCATGCACGCATTCATCATCATTCTTACTCTTCTACAATCCTTTGCGAAGATGTCATTTTCTTCATCATATAGTTTTCATTTTTTTTGCACAGAACTAACCATGTTGTAGGTTAAAGGATCCGCTATAAACCAAGGAAATAACCTAGAGGATTCAACAATCATAAAGGATTGAAGTAGGCAAATAAACTTCACTAGGGATGATGCAAGCTCGTCTTTTTGGGACGAATGAAGTTAAACTCCAAGGACACACCCTTTTTGCTTCGACAAAAGGGGGAGAAGAGTGTAAACGAGGAAGGTAATGTAAAGGTAGTAAGCGGATACAAGTAACTTTACATCTTACGATATATAACGTTTACACATTTGTTTGTCATCATTAAAAAGGGGGAGATTGTTAGTGCAAATATTATGATATTTAATCTACACATTCTCTTTTGTTTTGATAATGACAAACATGTAACTTATAATACATAACGTAAAATGTACAAGTTACTCGTCATGATATTTTGTCTCAACATACATCAATAACTCTCGACGTCTCGAATCCTCGTATGTTACAACCTTATTTCACATTTGCATCTACAAGTATTTTATTTAAGCAAGTAAACTTTATTTTGACAAGAACTCAACTAGACATTTTACTTTACAAAAGTTTACTTACACTTTAAATATACAAGTTATTTTTTTTACTTTAGGAAAATAGAATAGAAAATGATTTTTTTACATCATGCATTACATCATCTAAATCTGAAAAAATCTCTCCAAGATTACATAAGATCTTTCAAGATTTTGCAAATCAAAACTTAGATTGTATTACTGTAGGCCGGTGCCCTTGCTTTTGGCTGCCGGTGCCCTTCTTCAATAGCACCGGCGGAACCGGGCTACAGTGGATTTTTTGCCTATAAATAGCAAACCAAATAACACCATTTCATATACCTTTTCACACACTTTTCTCTCTGCATTTTTCCTTCTCTTAGATCAGTAGCAACACCCTTTAAACACCCTCATTTGCATATGATCATAATGCTCTAACATTCATTTTGTTGTAAGCATACTCCTATGATGATCCACCAAAGCAAGCCTTAGAGATCTTGCCATTTCCATCCACCACCAAGCATATCCATATGAAGATCTACAAGATTAGAGATCTCATCATATTCATCCATTTGAAGGCTTCCATCAATGGAAGACATTTAGATTAGTCATTCATATCCATTAGACACATTGTCTTGGATCATCATTGTAATCACATCATTATCTTGTATCATTTGATTTAGACTAGATGGTTTATGTGTTTGTGCCATAAAACACAAGGTTTGTTATGTTGGGCCATAAAACATAACGGGGTTTTTGGGTTGGTTCTACCCTTTGTGTAAGAACCCGGTATTTAGCTTTGTACCGGATAAAGTGTAAGCGACGATGGGTTGGTTCTCCCGGTGATTAGGACTCGGTATTTAGCTTAGTACCGGATAAAGTGTAAGCAACGTTGTGTAAGGTTTCTCCGCCGAGAAGGGAGTTTGTTGATCTAGTGAAGTAACTCTCGAGTTGGGTACTCGGGGAGTGGAGTAGGGCGGAGAGGAGCTCCGTGACCGAACCACTATAAATCATCGTGTTCGGTTTGCTCTCTATTTTATTTATCGCTCTCTATTTATTTTATGCTTGTGATTGTGTTGTGAATTATGTTGTGACTACTTGGTTATTCTATGCTTTCATATAGTCATAAATCATATTTGGTACTTTTCATATTATGTCGCGATTGATCGGGGATTTGATACAAATGTTTTTTAGATTTTAATCGGAAACGTATTCACCCCCCTCTACGTTTTCCACAATTGGTATCAGAGCCATGTGGCTCTAGTTTTCAAAACAAATGGTTTTCAAAACCGAGTACGATCCATGTATCAATCTATCCGAAAAACGGGACTTAATATGAAAAGTATATTATTCTTAGAAGTCTTGTTTCTTGAATATCTTTGTTATACAAGCTTGAATAATGTCCAAAATTTGTCATATAAACTTACCTTAAAGCCTACCAAGTGTTATACCTTTTCGTCGGGTCAAAATATGAGTTTTTTGAAAAATCGATCAGACCAGCCTGTTTTGTTCGACAACAAGCCGGTGCCTTTGTAGGAACAGCACCGGCTAGCCAGTTCTATAGTACGCTTTTTGAAATTTTTGTCAACTTCAAAAGCCCGTAAAATACAAACCGTAAATCCATACGAGTCGTGCCACCTACCGTTTCGAAGATAATTGAGTTTACTTTCTAATAGAATTAGTTAGAGGAACTGAATATAGGTTCAAGAAAATCTAAATTTCAAAATACCCTAAAGTGTCTAAAATTTCAAATTTCGTATTAACATAAAAACTTAAACTTTTGAGTCGGGTAACTTGGGTTGGTATCCTTTGAACATTAACACATTCCTCTTTAAAATAAAAGTATTTTGGTTATTAATTAAGCTTGGTATACATATTCATACTCAAACACAAGGCGAAAAGATTTTTTTTTATTATGATAAGGTATACAATTAGTTGCTCTTGTTTGCATTGCTTGTATATATTGATTGTATGCCTATCTCTCATTGTATTTGAGCTTGCTTATTTATGAAATATGATGCTTAAAGAAAATAATATGGTTTCTAAAGGAGTGTTTGGGTTAACTCATATCTTTATCAAAAACGAATTTCCGTAAATGTTTTGTCATACCATATTAGTAATGATATGAATATAATGTGTGATATGCTATATGATTACTTGTTTCCTCTTATTTAGTTTCATATACTCTTTGCTTCCGATATATGAGATGCCATGATACTTGTGTGTATTTGTCGTCTTCATATTTTTGCACAATAGGGCTTATGCTAGATCTTGTGCACCTCAAATAGGCATATATCTCTTCCTTTGAATTTGCTTTGTCAACTTCTCGCATCATCTCAATTCTTTTACAAAATCTTAAGAATAAGACCAAGTATGTTTTTTTATAAGTTCTTGTTTTCCATGCTAGTTGCTCTTTTGTTTGTCTATTCCATGTTTTCGCCTAATGAAGATTATCCTAGGCATCGTACATCTTTTATAGGCATACCTATATCTCTTTGTGTTTAATATATCAACTCTTGCATAACCTTAATATCATAGGAATTAAGTAAGTTAGTTAAGTATTTTTCTTATGCTCGTGAAAGTGTAATGATATCTAGTTTTAGTTTTAAAAGTATTTTTCAAAATGGATCAAAGTAATAAATTATTGTTTTGGTTAATATGGGTCAACACTAGTGTTTGGCAAAACCCATAAAGAACGATTCCGCGCTTCATTTTGATCAAGTGTGTCTTCGATATTTAAGCATGTATTTTTAGAATAAATTCCGGAAGCTCTTGTTAATTACTCTTTCACATATAACTTATAAATACCAACTACTATATTACTAGGTATCGACGAGTTGTGGATTTACGATTTAAAGTGTCCTGGCTCCTCATACGTTCACTACATGACCTCTAGATTACGATAGCCCGAACAATAGTATGATGACCCATTCAAAATTGTTTTATGAAATTATGGTCTCAATGGATTTGTAAAATATTTTTCTCAACTTTTTAACAAAAGGTTAATTTTTGATCATGGCATTTCCGCCTAAGGTTTTAAACATTCTTAGTCTTGCCAAAAAAAGGGGGGATGTTTCAAATATACTTCATTAAAATTATCTACACATTTTTGATAGTGTCATTTCATCTTGTCAATCCTCTATAGCCACTAGTTTACCATCTTGCTCTCCATCTCCTAAACATCACTAATGATATGCTAGTTGTAAATATGACCCTTCCTTTGTTAATTTATCGAAACAACTTGCTTTGCATACTCATGGGTTGATTATATGTTCTTTGCTTTGCCATTATCTCAGTAATTATGTAACAATTTGATCAATTATAAAATGCATAAACCGTATAGAGGTTTTATTTCATTTTTTTATTTGTGTTACTAAATGTCAAGGAATAAACATGATTTACATGATGCTTGCATTAGAAGTAATTGTGTCTCTTATATGATGTCTTGTATGATCTCATTATTTTTCATTTTAATACATGGTGATTTTTGATATGAATATATCTAGGCTTGATAGTTCTTATTCCTTGTTGGCATTCCTTTATTCTATTCGTATGGCATTCTAGTTTATGCATGCTCAATCATAGTTTACATGATATTCTCATGTTTCTCCTTATATGTCAATGTTACATGATTTATTTGCTACTTGTGCACTCATATTATGTCAAAGCAATTTTTTATATACTTGTAGAAGTTTAGGATCTTCTTTTTGAAACCTTATTGTTTTAATTAAGAACCAAAATCGACAAACAAGCGAATGAACAATACAACAAGGTTGATACTTATTTTTGACAAATGAACGAACTCAAATGCAATATGAGATCTCGTGCTTATTTGTTTCCTTCGTCGCAAATCTTTCGCATCATTGTTAGTGCAATTGTTTTTTTTCTAATCTAAATGATCTTCTTTCTTATGCTTGTGTTTGGTTGAACTATTTGGAACATGCTCTTGTATGAATGTTTCTTTTTCTTGTATCATTTATGTTTGAATTATTTAATGCTTGTTTGTTGTCTAAATTTCTTATGCTTGATCTTTATGCTAATCATGCATCTCGATCGTCTATGTCTAGTATAGTGTAAAATCATATGTCCTAACCGTTAAATCTCTTCCATAAGACTAACTGTTTAAGCTAGTTTCAACTTTTTCCCTCCTCCTTTCTTAGCTTAAGAATTTTTCAAATTGTGTGTCTATTTGCGAACATGTTGTGCTTTTATATGTCTATATATGAGTTTGCTTGTTTAGTCCTTCGTGTGATAATACTTGACCAAGTTTCATTCGTATGTGTTGGTATGTTTAATCTATCATGTTGTTAAATGATATTCTTGCTCTTATTTTATGTAGGACTAACTCCTTTTTTGTAGGTTGGTAAAGATCATTTTTCTTCATCAAGTTAATTTTTGCTCTTATCATACACCAATCTATATCTCTTATTACATGTTCATACATGCAGCATACATTGTTAGTTGCTTGCATTGTCATCACCATCTTCCACCCCATACTTCACTATTTGTAAATTTATCTTGTCTATCTCCTCAATTTCTTCATCAACCAACAAGGTAAGGTTTTGAGATAAACCTTCGTGCGTCTATCAATATTGAGTCATCCATTAAGCCTCTCTTACGAGAAAAATCATGATAAATCTTTTCACAATCAACCACTATCTCTTCTAACTGGCTACCTAATCGTCCCTCCATCATCATTAAATATGTCTCATTCCCTCCATCATCACTAAATATGTCTCATTCCATCTCTCACATCACCTTTTCGAGAATATCTCCAAGCAAACTACTGATCACTCCAAAGTCAACTCTACCACCTTTGACCTCACCTTGTCCTTAGTCACATCACTCCATGTCACATCACTTAGTCCCTAATAATAGAAGTTGACCTCTAACATAATCTAATCATTAGATTCTTCTTAAACACGTAAAAACAATGCATTAAAACCTTCTCAAAAAATTCTTCTATAAAAGGAACTCATTCTCATCTTCTCCTCATCATCCTTTTTACACTATGCCTAAAGAAAATAAAGTCAACCTCAAAAGAACCACTAGAATAAGCGTTAGGCCATGTCATTTCAACAATTCGCGAACATCGTCACCTCCAACTTCTCCAATCTCGACTTTCCCTCTTTCACCAATCATTTTACCAATTCATCGCAATAGTGATTTATTAACCACTCCTAAAACAACACCTCCACCCATTGATTCAACCTTCACCCCACCTTCTCCATCCAAACAATCCTCACAACTTGCCATAATCTCGAACCCCATCGAACTTATCTTCTCACATATCTTGAAACTCGTAAACCTCTCTTGTCAAAAGCCAAGTGAATTTTGTAATGAAATGCATCTCATTCTTCAACACACCCTTACTACCTTTAGTATGTTCGGCATTCTTGTCTACGAATGAAATTTTCCTTCTCATATCATCTCTTTTTAGGTTCAAGCATATACAACCTTGTGGTCTATGGCTTACTCATCCAAGGATGAAGTTTGCATCATTCTTTTTCCTTTTTGTAGGATCATCTTAACGCCCTCAAGCAAGGGGGAGCATTCGTCATATTAACTTGTCTATACATTTTGTTGTATATGACATATTTGTCTAAGGACAAAACCCGTTATTGCACTCATTTTTGTTTTGTAGGATCATACTTGACACCCTCAAGCAAGGGGGAGCATTCGTCATATTAAGTCGTCTATACATTTTGTTGTATATGGCATATTTGTCTAAGGACAAAACCTGTTATTGCACTCATTTTTTGTTTTGTAGGATCATACTTGACACCCTCAAGCAAGGGGAGCTTTCGTCGAGCATTTAAAGCCATTTCTCATGTTTTGACACATCTTTCTCATTTAATCTTCTCTCTAATCAACTGATCTCTCTCTCTCTCTCTCTTTCTAGCACCTCTTTCTAAATCTTGTGTAGGTAATTCACTTCAAGAAAGGAACTTCCAAATATGCGAAAGTTTCAAGAACGCCTCAAAAGTGTCTTGATCTTGATTCTTCTTCTTACTTCATTCAAGAGTCCATATTATTTTTCATCATATCTTGATGCCTCAATCTAGGGAAGCACTCATCAAGGGGGAGCATGCACGCATTCATCATCATTCTTACTCTTCTACAATCCTTTGCGAAGATGTCATTTTCTTCATCATATAGTTTTCATAATTTTTTTTTGTACAAAACTAACCATGTTGTAGGTTAAACATTCAAGGATCTGCTATAAACCAAGGAAATAACCTAGAGGATTCAACAATAATAAAGGATTGAAGTAGGCAAATAAACTTCACTAGGGATGATGCAAGCTCATCTTTTTGGGATGAATGAAGTTAAACTCTAAGGACACACCCTTTTTGCTTCGACAAAAGGGGGAGAAGAGTGTAAACAAATAAGGTAATGTAAAAGTTGAACGGGGATGCAAGTAACTTTACATTTTATGAAATATTACGTTTACACGTTTGTTTGTCATCAACAAAAAGGGGGAGATTGGTAGTGCAAATATTACGATATTTAATCTACACAGTCTTGTTTGTTTTGTTGATGACAAACACATAACTTGTAATACATAACGTAAAATGTACACGTTACTCGTAATCGTATTTTGTCTCAACATCAACATCTCTCCATGTCTCAACTCCTCGTATGTTGCAACACAGGTTCGTACATGTTTGTTATGTTGCATTATGATCAAACCTCATTTCATATTTGCATCTACAAGTATTTTATTTAAACAAGTAAACTTTATTTTGACAAGCACTCAACTAGACATTTTACTTTAAAAAGGTTTACTTACACTTTAAATATACAAGTTATTTTTTTACTTTAGGATAATAGAATAGAAAATGACTTTTTACATCATGCATTACATCATCTAAATCTGAAAAAAATCTCTCCAAGATTACATAAGATCTTTCAAGATTTTTGGTATGTGCTTAATTACACATACCGTTTTCCATCAAAACCGGACTTAAATGACCAAAAACGTACCAAAAACACACTGTATTTATATGTTTTCACTTATGCTGTGCAGGTAACGGATAATCAAGAAAAGGACAAAATCGAAGCCAAAACAACAAGAAACGAGCACGGGAACGGAAAGAGCGCGATGAAATCACAATCAAGTCCAAAAAGTCAAAGTCAAAATCAAAGTCATCCCTGCAAAAGTCAATAGTCAAAGTCAAATCCGGAAATGAATAAATATTAAATAGGCCCACTCGTACCCATCTAATGGGTCAGGTCAGTCCATTTAAATATTACATGAAGACCAAATCTTTTAACTAGCCCATATCCCTTTTATAAAACACACGGCCCAATGAACACATATAAAGACCAAAAGCCCAACTATAACTTTTGGGGGGCATTTCTGCCAAACACCAAAAGTTATACATCACAAGGATGAATTGTGTAATAACTCTATATAACATTGGGGGGGAAAACTGCCAACTCCCAAAGTTATATCACCACAAGGACCACCATTGTAACAAACCTATATAACATGAGAGACTTAACTTGCC
>BQNB010127539.1:4959-19424 GCA_026074375.1 Tanacetum coccineum
TTAATCATAGAAATGACAAAGACAACCTAAGTTGCCGTTCCCATAACGGTCAACTTTCCTTACATCCCGCTCTTTATATACTTTTATAGAATAAGTGGTGATATCGGCCACTTTTTACAAGACTTCACATCGTTGATTTTTATAACGTATCAACGAATAATTCCTTCGGTATAAACTTCTTTTGAACCGACTATTTTTATTCCTTCTCTTTTTTTGCTGCTTTTTCTCTTTTTCCATTTTTTTACAATACATCAAAAATCTTGATTTTATTTCATCGTCTTCACTATCATAATTCACCCGGATAATCTTTTCCTTGTAACACTTCTTCTTCGGACATGATTCATAATCGCGAAAGTTGCGAAACTTACGAGCTACATATTTTTCCCATTGCATTGTGCAATTTCCCGACCATAACAAAGATAGAGAACTTCACTTTGACACAAGAAATACAAAACTTTACACAAAAGCAACTAGCAACTTTGATTAAGTAGGCTTAATCTACACGGTAGGCTAAGATGTAAAGGTGTAACAAAACATATAATTTTTGTTGTGAAAAAGATGAGAATGGCTCAACAGGTTATTCTAGGAGATCTTACTCTAAAAGTGAGAGTAAATAAAGGGTTACACGAGGGTTAACTAACCAGTGTAGTTAGTTAATTTTACAACATGTAGGCTTTTTGGTGTATTCCTAGAAATTTACCAGTTAAAAATGTTTCTCCATCTAAATAAATAGTACTCATCGTTATGGTCTCGAGTGATATACCAGGCCAAGTTCTAAAGTCCACTACATCACCCACACACTCATATATTTGTGGAATTTTTAGTAAACGTTGTGAAACGGAATAGGCTTAATTCTCATAATTTGGCAATAAGGGTTATAGTGCGCGAGGTAATGTAACATGTAATTTCACAAAAGTATGCTTGAAATTTTTTAAAATTTAAGCATTTTAGTATGAAAATTTAGACAATTAAACATTCTTATTCCACCCCCCCCCTTGAATTATACAACGTCCTCATTGTATAGATAAAGCATTAAATACGGGAATTAAAAAGAATTAGAATAAGAAACTCCCCTAATATTTTGCTCGGTAGATTCTCCAAGTAGTGTTTATGAGCAAGAATGCGTGTTGAACAACCGTCTTGAAGTTTTCAAGACTCCAACACTTCAAAATTTCCAGATTTGTAAATACTCCACCAACATTCGTCGATTTCATTTCACGAGGTCCTGTATAAAGCATAAGAAAACAAGTGCAACTCCATCTCTGGTGTATTCGTTTGGTTAGACTTGAAATAATAACCTAAAACTGTACAGGAAGTTGATACGTCGTATCCATACCCCAGGATACGCCGTATTGATACCTGTATATGCTGTATTCATTTAATGAATACGTCGTATAGACTTTGTTAAAAATAAATACTGGATAACGTCCAGATAGTTAATACACCGTATCCATGGGGTTTGAATACGCCGTATAGACAGTCTAGGAAGACAGACTCGATAAGAAATTGAAAATTACATTCCGGGTTGTCTCCCGGCAAGCACTTCTATTTACAGAAAAGTCTTTAAGTTAGACTTGCCCCAATTTAGTCCCATCCTTATAAAACAACTTAGGGTCGAACGGGATGCCAAATGGCACATATAAATTTTTAATAACTAAAATTAAAGGCATCCCTTTGTTAAAACATTGACTAATCATGATTTTAATTATTAAAATAAAATCTTTTTAGTGAAAGATTTATCTGGTGTGTCATGATTTGTTTCAATGTTTTCATCAAACTCAATAGGAGTGGTGTCTTTGCTTATGCAAATAACACTATCCATTGATTTGACATCAATGTTCTCTGAACAAGATTCAGTATTGATTTCAACATGTTCATTTACCGGTTCCAGTTTTAAATCATTGACATGAATTAATTTATAAGAAGACGAATCATTATTATATATAAAAGTATAATCCTTGTCCTCGGAATCAGAAAATGATATGTGAAAATCAATGTCAGATTTAATTGCATTGTAAATACTTACAGTTGGTTTGGAAGAAACATTTTGATTTGATGTCGATGCATCATTGTAGATGATAACTGGGAAATATGTTTCAAAATTTGTGAAAGAATCAAGATCATCACAATATTATGTACAGTACGTAGCAGTTTCCTAATTGACGTCTGATCATGCCCTCGAGCTTTATTAGCCATAAGTTGGATGTAATCTTCCATCGTGATGTTGGGGTCGTCCATTTCCTGTAATGAATTTGCTACGAAGAAAAAGGTTAAATGGACTAATATGCCGTATTCAGTGAACTGAATACGCCGTATTGATGACAGATTCGAATACGCTGTATTTGGTTTAGAAAAATTTTATACGCCATATCCAATAAATTAAATACGCCGTTTTGGGTATTCGACTCAGAATGTTACAGCGAACTGTAATAATGCACACAAACACACAATATGCAAAATGTAACACCCCCAAAAATCGTGTCGCAGCGGAAGTATGTCCGGGGGAGTTACTTCATAATACACAGCGCTAGATACAAGAGAACGACCTCTAAATGTGTCGTTTGAAAAATAATCTCGTTGATTTCCTTGAAATTAATATAACATTTGTCCCATAATTGCATCACCATAAAAAACTTGAATGTATAAACTCCAATGCACTTCAAGTAAGCCAAGTATCTATATCACCTGAGAAAAACATGCTTAAAACGGTCAACATAAAGTTGGTGAGTTCATAGGTTAGTTTAAATATGAATGTAAGTTTCAAATGAATGTATTTGTCCACTGTGTCATCACAGTACCATGTAAAAATCCCAAAGATTTATAAAGAATGCATGACACATTTTATGTCACCAAAAGTACCAATCTTATCCCAAAGATTTATAAAGAATGCATGATCAATTTAATGTCACCAAAATGTACCAATCTTATCCCAAAGATTTATAAAGAATGCATGATCAATTTAATGTCACCAAAATGTACCAATCTTATCCCAAAGATTTATAAAGAATGCATGACCAATTTAATGTCACCAAAATGTTTCAAGTATGTATTGCCACTTTATTCAAGGCACAGTAAATATCCATGTGAGTATAAAACAATGATTACAATTACTCTAAGTTTATGAAATCGATGCACTAATATAACAGTAAAAATTCATGTGTATTTGTTGGGGGCCTTGTAGTCCCAACCAATCATAATCCGACATGTTATAACGTTCGTTTACCTAGTGATAGCTAATCACCCGAACGGGGATTGTCAATCCCGAATAGATCTATTTTATATCATTCGCGTGGACATCACGCTATAACGTTCGTTACCGGCGATAGCTAATCACCCGAACAGGGATCCACACCCGAATAGATCTATTTCATAACATTCGCGCTCACCCTCCAAGTGATTTACAGTTCATGACGCTGTGACGTAGACTTATATATACCCATCACAGGTGTCCCCTCCAAGAACACCCGGGCAGTGATTTAAAGAATATATACTCCCGTTACCGGTGTCCCCTCCAAGAACACCCGGACAGTAGAGCTTTGTAAATGAGTATGTAAAACCAACTTGTAACAATCCATTTAATGCAGTTGTAAACAAGATGTTCTCTACCCGATAAATATATGTAAAACATGTAAAACGTGGGGCTATGAACTCACCTCGATGATGAAGAATGATTGACAGATAGGCATCTAATAAGCACAACACGAACGGAAGACGAAACGGCTCGATCAAGAAGTTGCGACTAATCTTAACGGCTAAGTCCCACTAGCTAGGATCATGTATATGGTTTCGATGAATGGTCACATCAACGCGACACGTTGATAAAGATTTAGATTTAAAGTTGTAATAGTGTGGTGGTTGGTTAAATAAATAAATTATAACGTAAATGCATCAGTGTGTAATATATTCCGTAATCATTACATATAAAAAACTGAACGATTAATCAGTCCAATCATGAAATTATTAACAAAACAGACCAATTAAAAAAAATAAAAGTTCTCGTATAGATGTAAACGATGTTTTAAGGTTACAAATTATGTTAAAACGATGTTTGTACAACTTTTACGACAATTATGATGCTATCTTCTAGTTGACAATGATAAAATATAAAAAAATATTTTATAAATTTATATTTTGTTTCCTCGACGGGTCGTGTCCAAAATAGTTGTCCCATTATAAAAGTATAGTTTTCGTTCGTTGCTCAGATTATCGTATAGTTTTATTTTAGTATATTTTTAAAATATAATTTAGTCCTTTTATCGGTTTCTAAAGTAATAGCAGTTTTTGTGAATCATAAATATATATAAAAAATTATATAAATTTCATCATGACTTTTCCCGTTTATATAACGTTTTCCATATTTATAAAATCCAATGTTTCTCCACTTTTCAAACAAACCGTGTTGCAATATCCTCGTGCTTTAAATATATATATATATTTTTATATATATTTCTAAACTAAACAATATAATGATTATTACATTTATTTAACCATTTAACCACCTTTATATATACCCGGTTTTAATATTTTTAAAACCTTAAGTTATATTTATTCATCGTTTTATATGAACCAAACGCACCCTAAAGTTGTTTCTGCTCACCCAAACGCGCCCTTATGGTGAAACTGCTAACCCAAACGCACCCTATACGGTTTTCCTGCTAACCCAAACGCACCCGTTTGGCAAATCTGCCAAACCAAACAAACACCCCCTTATGTTGTTTTCTGCCCAACCAAACGCCCCTTGTGGGCTGTTAAACCCACAACCAAACGCCCCTTGTGGGCTGTTTTTAATACCAAACACACCCTATCCTGTTTCTACAAAACCAAACGCACCCTTTGTGCATAATATGAAAACCAAACGCACCCTAATCTGCCAAACGCTCCCTTGTGGCGTTTTAACTAAACCAAACGCATCCATTTCTGTGATAAACACAAACCGAACGCACCCTCGTTCGGGTTCACATAAACCAACGCACCCTGGTCGGTTGAGTCGCTATAACAAAACCAAACGAACACCCCTAGTTGTTAATCTGCTAAACCAAACGCAACCATTCGGTGCTAATACAGCCAAATGCACCTTGTGCCATTTTATTTTCACAACCGTACGCACCCTTTGGATTGTTTCTATTATACCAAACACACCCTTTTGCTGGTGGTTTGACCCGACACCCCATGCACCCTTGTGGGTCGTGGTGGCTGCCGAAACAAACACACCCTTTGTGTTATCATCACCACCAACAGCAACCTTTGTGAATTTAATCAAACCTTAGCATCCTCTTTGTTGTTAAACCCAAATCAAACGCACCCTTTTTGGTGCAAACCAAACACAACCTTGGGAGGTTTTTCTGCTAAACAAAAATGCACCCTTTTCTTGGGACTAATGAAACCAACGCACCCTAGTGGTGTTGGTTAGAAAATCAAACGCACCATTTGTGCTATTGTCGAACCAACCGCACCCTGATGGTGTTGACGTTAAGCCCAACGCACCCTCCTGGTCAACCACACGCACCCCTTTTGAGTCGTGCATTTAACCCAACGCACCCTTGGTGCTATAGTTCTAAGAAAAACAATCGCACCCTATGGGTATGTTTTCTAAATACCAAACGCACCATATGGTGGTGACGACAAGGTGATGATGGTGGCAGTGAGGGTGTGGTGGAAGCGGGGGTGGTGGTGACGTGGTCATGGTGACAGCGGGTGGCGGTGGCAGGTGATGGAGATGGTGATGGCGCATGGTGGCGTGTAGTTCGATGGATCGGGTAGATTGGGTGATGAGAAGCATTTTTAGACTTGGCCGAAAAACTCGCCAGAAAAGTTTTCCGGCGATGGTGGCGGAGGTTGGCGGATCGGCGGTGGACATGCCGATGTTAAGGGGGGGGATGAGATCGGGTGATGTTGTGTGTTGTTTTTATAAAAATGAAATGAAAAAATTTATGTCGATAACTTAGATAATATTATATATTTTATTATATATATTTACTATATTATATATAGTAGGGATCCAGTGAGAAGTAAATTAAAATAAGATGTTTGAGAAGTGACTAAACCCACATTTGAGATGCACAGTCTTGCATTTAAGTGCATTCTATTCATTAAGTTTCACCATTTCGAGTTTCGGATAGTTAATTTGATGTGTAGATGGTTGCAATATTCAATTTTTATGATTTTAGCACTGGGAAGAGAAACAAAAAAACATAAGAAATCATGAAATGCATCTAATATATGTATATGCATCTAATTAAAAGCTTGAAATGCGTTATAATGCATCTAAGATTATAAAGATGCGTTTAATTTAAGTCGGTGCATCTCGGATATGCGGTTATAGTTACTTCTTATCCTTCTTATTTTTAAGAAACTTCTATTTGATCTAACTCTATATAATAATATATACTATATATATATTAATAATATATATATATATACTTATAAGTGATAAAATAATGTGTCAAGTCACTAATAGATGGAGGTTCATTTTGTAAATTATTTTTTCACAGGGACCAAAGTGTAACTTTGAGTAATTGTTTTGTTAAATTAGCGGTTCGGGACCGTTTGATGCGATTTTAACGGATGGTTTTAAAAATACGGGAACTTGCGCCATTGCGTTCGGAATATTTTTATCAATAAAAAAGAGTATTCATTTGATAGTATTCAATAAATATTGTTATAATATCTATGAAAAGATCTGTTATTTATTTGGAAACACTGGGTATGTATTTCCGAAAGTAAAAAAAATTAATTTCTAAACCGTTTTTCGGCGTTATCAACAAACGTTTTCGAATAAATGATGCACTATTTATTAAATTATTTTTTTATTTAATAAATGTGTTATTTAAATATAATTTAATTATTTTTTCGGATTTCTAAATCTTCGAGGGTATTTCAGTCATTTCTGACTGTTTTACGGGTCTGGGTCAAAAAATGAAAAGTTGTCTGGAATTGTCTGTTTTCATCAATTGCTTTAGAGTCCGAATAATGAAAACGTGATTTAGCTGCTCGTTTTTGATAAATCAACTTAGAAATAACATATATTTTCTCGTTTCTTTTCAAATAAATTTGAAAAATAACTTCGTAATGAGAGATAAATAATAATAAATATGATTTATTATCTAAATAATTTTCGGAGGAATTTTTCCAGGCTACGCTGGTAATCGCTTTTATGTGTCCGTTTAAAAAAGTTATAAAGTCAATAGTTCAAAGTCAGACCGAAAAAGTCATCAAAGGGTAAAATAGTCATTTATAAATCGAATTTCCCAGTTGTTACAGTACCTACCTCTTAAAGAAATCTCGTCCCGAGATTAAGTTCGTGTTATCCGATTGTGTGACCAAGAAAAGACTTAAGGTTTGATAACTCGTTCTAAACAAGACGCTGATAACTTTATTCAGCAAAAATTAGTTGTTTCGACACTTCCCCATATATCAAAATTTTTGGCTAAGTTTGACCAGGATATTTAATCCATCAAAATAGGTATCTCAAAAATATTCTCTTCAGACTCGTTATGACTGATATAACCGCGTTATAAAGAAAGTCTCATATTAGAGAAAACATCAATAAGCAGGTGTAGTCTGTATAAGTTTCTAAATGTCCGAGGACGGAGTCTCGTTTCTACTATCTGTAATGTTCGATGATTCACATCAACGTGGCTTATGGATGTAAGTACCCAACTTACTTG
This sequence comes from Tanacetum coccineum, assembly GCA_026074375.1. Taxonomy (NCBI): domain Eukaryota; kingdom Viridiplantae; phylum Streptophyta; class Magnoliopsida; order Asterales; family Asteraceae; genus Tanacetum; species Tanacetum coccineum. Next base: position 12,627 of record BQNB010127539.1, read on the forward strand.
GCAGTACTAGGATGCATCGCGACCTAAGTCTTCCTACTAGTGGTCCGAAAATGATTAGTTCCGACTATCTGTTTCGTAGATAGGTGGTTTATCTCTTTAAGGTGGGGTTTTCGCATTACCTATTGGCTAAAGTTTGTACCAGCTTGGATAACCGCTCCAGGACTCCCCTACAGCAGCGACCATAATGTCAATAACTATAGCAATTGGTGATGGGATGTAGAGAGTGATGACATTTCGAGAAACAGTATCCCCGGAATCAAGTTCAATCAAATGGGAGGAGCTCGCAGAAGAGCTTATGCGATAGACGACGAAATATGTTACTCAGTCGTTAGTTCGAGGATGCATCAACTTCATTAGTTCAAGTGTGTAACAAGTCTGTTAGTTCCACGAACAGTTCGTGATCGCGAAGATTAGCAACGGCAAAAGTAATAACTTAAGAATGAGATACGATAGTTCCAAATGAGGCCTTAAGATCCTGTTGAGTGGTAAGACACGATTGTATTTCTAGACCTTTGTAACGGATTCTGGTGGTTATCGAGTTCAGGTTCATACTCGTGTCATATCGGATACCATTCAAGCACCATCTCATTTATACATTCATTATTTTCAATATATGAAGCGTCCAAAATTTGGAAATAATGATTGATTAAACATTATGGTTCTGGGGGTATTTACAATTTTATTTATGTAAATGATGAGTTGTCCAATTCATTTCAAAAAAATAAGATATAAATGTCCTACGTAATATTCCAGATGCAATACGCGTACTCAAATAACTTTAAGGAGATTGACATGACGATGCATGTGCTCTAATGAGTATGTGACGAGTGTTCAAACTCGTCTTCGGAGACGGGGAGTAAAACTATCAGGGAAATCACATAGTGTTCAAGATAGTTAATGAGTACTCGGTTAGAGTAAATAAGGTAAATGTCTTTATGAACGAGTCAACATAGCAATTTCAATATAAATCCTCATAGTACATGTCCCCACCCATACAGTCTTGTAATACTTAGTTTTATATATAATTCCATGTGAACAGGAACTGAGAAGGCTTTGTGACATAGCCAATTATCATATCAATCCTCATTAAATACATTAAGTCCCGCCCCATAAAAGGACTTGTAATACTTAGATTCATATATAATTCCCATGTAAACAAATGTATGACGGCCTCCGCGTAATACGATATATTGTATCAGTTATAAAAAACTTATTCTTTGTGGGACCATTGTTTACTTACAATTGTCTCGAGAACGAAGTGAGACCTTTTGCTGCCAACTCTCATGTCTAAGGAGTTTAAAATGAGACCATTGTATAACTCACAATGTCTTTAAAGTTTTTTTTCGTGTTATTTATTATACAATAACCCTTATATAAATAAACGTACGATATACGCCAAAAAGAGAGGCAAGCATATATATTACATATATCTAGGTCAGTAAGCCTTAAGGGTAACAAGTAACCTAAGAACGTAAGCAAGTAGTGTGTATGCACTTTGAAATGTTTGCTGTGATGCAATGTTTAATGAAAACGTGTTATAGTCTAGGGTAAATAATATGCAACCTCGTTCTTTTTAAACTCAGTGCTATGATACCAATCTGTAACACCCCTAATAACGTCTGTCGCAGCGGAAAATGTTTCCAGGGAGCGGTACGTACATAATACACAACGCTGATACAAGTGATCGACCTCTTAATGTGTTCAGTTTTGAATAGTTATCTCGAGTTGATTTCCTTGAAATTGTATTATAACTTTTATCCACATAATTGCGTTCACAATTGAAAAGCTTGAATGTATAGTCTCTCCCAACGCACTTCAAGTAAAGCCATAGTATCTATATTCGCCTGTGAAAAACTGCTTAAACGGTCAACATGAAGTATGGTGAGTTCATAGTGATAGTTTAAATATGAATGTCATGTTTCAAATGAATGTATTTATCCACTGTTGTCATCACTAGTTCCCATGTAACTATCCCAATCGATTATAAAGTATGTACGAGCATTTTATGTCACAAAAAAATATCAATCTTATTCAATGGATTATAAGATTGCTCTGGACCAATTTAATGTCACCAAAAGTACCAATTCTTATCCCAAAGATTTATAAAGATTGCCATGGACTAATTAAATGTCATCCAAAAAATTTCAAGTATGTATTGCCATCTTTATTCAAGGCACAGTAAATATCCATCTTGTGAGTAATAAAACAATGATTACCAATTACTATAAGTTCTTGAAACCCGATTGCACTAATATAACAGTAAGAGTTCATATGTAAGTATTGTGGCCTGTAGGACCCGACACTCGTAATCCCGACATGTTATAAAGTTGTTTTCCCGTGATTAGCAATCACAACGACACGAGGTTTGTCAATCCCGGAAATTTTTTTAGGGAAAAAAAAACATTTTTTTCTTATTTTTTTTTTTATGACATTTCGCGTAGACAACATGCTATAACGTTCGTTTGCCAGTTGATAGCTAATCCTCCGAACGGGGATCACACCTGAATAGATCTTTTCATACATCGCGCTCACTCTATACAGTGTTTTACAGTTCATGTAGCTTGTGACGTAGACTGTATATATATAACCATCACAGGTGTCCCCTCAAGAACATCCGGGCTTTTTTAAAGAATATTACTCCCGTTTACCGGTGTCCATCCCAAGAATACACTCCGGGCAGTACTGTATTGTTATCAGTTCAATCCGCTTAAGCTAATCCGTAATCATTTCAAAAGTAAAGTACATATATTTGTGACCAAAAATGAAGTCAAGTAATATATACCATAGAGAGATATGTAAATGAGTATGTAAACCAATTTGTAATTATCCACGTAAACGCATTTGTAAACAAGCATGTTCTCACCCCAAAAATATATGTAAACAAGTAAAACGTGGGGCTATAAACTCACAATATCCTTTAAAAATAATCACGTTGTTATAAGATAACCGAGTAAGTATAAGAGTTTGTAGACAAGCATGTATCCCCCTCGCGGGTTTATAAACATTCAAAAGATTAAAAAGCGAGGTTATGAACTCACCTCGATGATGAAGAACGATTGACAGATAGGCATCTAATATGCACAACACGAACGGAAGACGAAGCGGCTCGATCAAGCAGTTGTAACTAATCTTAACGGCTAAGTCCCACTAGCCTAGGATAATGTATTTGGGTTTCCCGATGAATGGTCACATCAACGCGACACGTTGATAAAGATTTAGATTTCCAAGTTGTAATAGTTTGGTGGTTGGTTAAAAGTAAAGTATGTATTTGTGACCAAAGTATGTAATATATTCCGTATATATTACATATGAAAATTTGAACAAGTATATAATTCATATCGTGAATTATATAACAAGGACAAACAACCAAAAGAATAATACGAAGTGTATATAATACGTGACATGTATTATATATGAAAATAAAATAAAAGTATATAATACATTGCAAGTATTATATAAGAAACGTGAGAAACTAATTAAAACCACATAATTTGACACGTGTTCGGAAATCACAATATAAGTTAATAAAGAGTCCTTGTTATAAAAGTAACGCACGTTTTATAGTTGAGAATTATGTAAACGATGTTTCAAAGCTTTTATAAAAGTTATGACTTTATCTTCTAGTCGGGAATTATAAAATAATATTTTATAATTTAGTATTTCGTTTTCTTAACGGGTTGTAGCTAAAATAGTTGTCTCATTTATAAAAGTATAGTTCTCGTTTGTTTATATGGTTATTGTATAATTATAAATTAAACAATCTTAAAACTATATAACTTAATCCTTTTTCAATCAATTCGTGTTGCAAATACGCGTGTTTCAATATGTATCGAAACTAAACAAAATAATAAATAGCACATTTATTTAACCATTAAACCACCATTAGATCCGGTTTTATATTTATAAAATCTTACGATATATTTATTTGTCTATTTATAAAAATCAAACACACCCTAAAGGTTGTTTCTGCTCACCCAAACACACCCCTTACGGTTTCTTGCTCACCCAAACACACCCTTTACGGTTTCCTGCTCACCTAAACACACCCTTTACGGTTTCTTACTCACCCAAACACACCCTTTATGGTTTTCTGCTCACCCAAACACACCCTTTACATTTTCCTGGTCACCAAAACACACCATTTACGGTTTCCTGCTCACCCAAACACACCCTTTACGATTTTCTGCTCACCCAAACAAACCCTTATTCTGTTTCTCTTAACCCAAACACACCCCTTGGTGCTATCTGCTAAACCAAACGCACCCTTATGGTGTTAACCATATAAACAAACACACCCTTTGTGGTGTGGTGACTGCCAAACGCACCCTTGTGGTGTTAACCATATAAACAAACGCACCCTTGTGGTGGTGGTGACTGCCAAACGCACCCTTGTGGTGGTGGTGACTGCCAAACGCACCCTTGTGGTGTTCCTGTTAAGCCAAACGCACCCTTGTGGTGATTCCATAAAACCCAACGCACCATATGGCTGATGAAAATCAAACGCACCCTTTTTGGTGCTTAATAAAACCACACGCACCCTTTTGGTGCTTCCATAAACCCAACGCACCCTATGGTGGTGACGATGGAAAGATGGTGTAGTGGAGATGGTGGTGCGTGGCATGATGAGGGTGGCGGCGGTGGTGATGTGGTGGTGATGGTGGTGTTCGGTGGAGGTGGCAGCCGGAGTGGTGATGGGGACGAAGGTGGTGAGGGTGACGTCGGTGGTGGATTGTGTTGTTGGATCGGAGGTGGGTTGGTGATGGAGGGGCAGCTGGTGATCGGCGACAGGCGGCCGGAAAGTGGTCAGATGGCCGGAGGCGGCGCTGGAGATGGAGGAGGGAGGAAGATGGGGCGGTTTTATAAATAAATGAGATGAAACCCTAGTAGCTATTTATTTATGCCCCAAAGTTTAAAATAAATGTGGCAAGTCTCAAATAGTCTAGGGTTGATGTTGTAAATATTACCACAGGGACCTAAAGTGTAATTTTTGTTAAATAATGGTTCGGGGCTCGTTTAAGCTACTTAACGGATGATTCAAAACACGAAACTTACGCCATTGCGTTCCAAATGATTTTTCCCACAAAAATGAGTATTTACATGACTAGTTTTCATAAATGTTTTATAACATTTATATAAAATGTTTATTATTTATTTGTATAGTCATCAGGTATCACTCGTAAGCTTTGTCCGTAAAATACAACTTTAACTTGAATATTTGCGTTTTTAGCAACCGTTTCTGAATAAAATGATAAATAATTTATTAAATATTTTTATTTAATAACGGTGATAATTAAATGTAATTTAATTATTTTCATGTCGGTACGCGTTGTTCTCGTTTCTAAAATTTTGCGAGGGTGTTTCGGTCATTTTCTGCTTGTTTTTGGGTCTCGGGCAAAACTAAAAAGTCGTCCGGAATGTCGTTTTACATCAAATTGCTTTAGAGTCCGAGTCGTGAAAACGTGATTTAGTAGGTCGTTTTTGATAAGTCAACTTAGGAATAACATATATCTTCTCGTTTTCCAGTCAAATAAGTTAAAAATAAATTTTCACATGAGAGATATGTAATAATAAATATGATTTATTATTTAAATATGTTCCCAAAAATTACCGGTTACGCGGTAATCGTTTTTATGTGACAATAAAAGATCAAAAGTCAAAAAGTCAAGTCGGACCCGAAAAGTCAAAGGGTAAAATAGTCATTTAAAATTCTGAAAATTGCATGTTGTTACAATAGCCCCACGTTTTACAATTCTTTTACTTTACTACTTTCGGGTGAGAAACAATGCTTGCTTTTAAAATATTGGACACAAGTACTTTACGTTATCTTTTCTGTTTACGTGTTGCCTAAGTAGCGAATATACCACTAATGCCTGAACTATCATGAACCGTTAATTTTTTAACCGACCGATTGGTTAAGCGAGCGCGAATGTTATAAATAGATCTATTGGGACTAATTATCCCTATCAGGGTAAGTAGCGCTTACTACTCATGGGGCTCCCGATAAACATATATATACCATGTCGGATTTCACTAGGTGATCTTGGTCAGATACCTCTAGGGCAGTTATTAATTTGGCATATAAAATGCTACTTTATATTGAGCTTCGGTGTCATGAGCTTAGTGCAACAATAACTACTTTTATGTGATATTGTATCTATTATAATAGTCACATGCGTTCTATAAACTTGTGGTCCATTCTTATTGCAAATTTAAACCTATGAATTCACCAAATTTATGTTGACCGTTTTAAGCATGTTTTCTCAGGTGCTTAGCTTTGATTATCTCAAGGTGCTAATTGGAGTCTATGTGCAATGTGACCTCACTGATTTCAAGACTTATCTTTTAACTATGCTCGTTGTCATTTTGTCAAACTTAATTATGCTTCCGCTACTTTTAATTCCATTTGAATGGGAGGTAAAACTTATTTACTTTTAAATTAATGCAACGAGTACAACTTTTTCAAACATCCATGATTAGTGGTAGTTCTTTATTGCTTTATGTTCGAAATATCATAACGTCACGCCCCTGGACACGTATTCTGTCCAGGCCCCGTTTAGGGATGTGATAGATTTGTATCCAGAGCCAGGTTATAGAGAACCATGTAGTATATACTAGGTCTGGTCTATAATCAGTATGTGATCCTTACGTGACTTTATCTGTGTTTATACATGTTTTTCTATACTGGATATATATACACATATATATATACACATATATATATACACATATATATATATACATATATATATATATATAAATACATATATATATATATATATATATATATATATATATACA
>BQNB010127540.1:3540-19424 GCA_026074375.1 Tanacetum coccineum
AAAAAAAACAGACGAAAACGTAAAAAAACGGACGAAATCGTAAAAAAAAGACGAAATCGTAGAAAAAGGACGAAATCGTAAAAAACGGACGAAAACGTAAAAAAAGAACGAAATCGTAAAAAAACGGACGAAATCGTAAAAAACGGACGAATCGTAAAAAAAACCGACGAAATCGTAAAAAAAACAGACGAATCGTAAAAAAAAGACGAAATCTTAAAAAACGGACGAAAACGTAAAAATACGGGCGAAAACGTAAAAAAAGGAAGAAAACGTAAAAAACGGACGAAATCGTAAAAAACTAATGAAGTCGTAAAAAAATGACGAAATCGTAAAAAAAGGACGAAATCGTAAAAAAAAACGGCCGAAAACGTAAAAATACGGGCGAAAACGTAAAAAACGGACGAAAACGTAAAAAAAAATCTGTAAGCGTACATAAACATCAAAAAACTTATAAAAACGTATAAAACATAGGAAATAAGGGGAAAATAGATATAGGTGTCATAAAAGGAAAACGGGGAAAACAAAATACAATTTTTCTCTAGTTTTGTGTATAAAAGGAGAAAATAAGGATTTTGTGTTTTGTAGAGAATTTTGTTGGAAAACGATGAAATAAACACGATCTCTGTTTTCTTTGTTTTCCACAAAACATTTTGTGAAAAACAAAGGTGTTTTCCTCCAACTAAACGCACTCTAAAAGTTGGAAGCATTCGGTATACTAGATAAGATTAAACGGTGGGACATATGCAAACTGCAAAGCATACGATTAAGCAAGCAATTTCTTTTATACTTTTTTCATTATGATATATACATGCATGATTCATTTGAATATGAATTGCATGACACACATATTTATATCTTTAATATATGGAAAAATATTGTGAGCTTATGTGTGCATAAAAGGGAGGGTAAGTTTTTAATAGAAACAGAAATTTGAAAAGTATTGGTTTGATTTTTTATACTTAACTATAAGTGCTAGACATTATCTATATATTCAAACTGTGAAGATGGTATATGGTGAAACGTGAAGTTGAGATAGAGACTGTGGGTGAGTGTGTAGATGAGATTGATAAGCTGGCTGAGTTAATTGGTAAGAAGCAACTAAAGCAAGAGGATCGGAGTTGCGTGCATGCATCAAACGAACTTCATTTGCATACATTGGTAGTGTGCAAGTCTTTGACCAATTTAACATCAGTAACAAATTTGCTCCATTCATCAGGAAGAGTGTTTAAAAACTTGGTGCTAACTTGAAATTGCTCCAATGGCATCTTGTAGATGTTCATATCATTGAGTGGCAGAGTGAACCTCAAGTAGTACTCATGTAACGACTCTCCTTTCTTGTAAGTGAACTTATCGAATTCATCATACAGATTGCATTCTCTTTCTTGTTTTGTTAACGACGTTCCTTGCATTAACAGTTTAATCTTTTCCCAAAGATCTTTTGTAACACGATGTTGACCACAAGAGCATAAATTTCAATTGGAAGGCCTTGGAGAATGATGTTTATTGCTTTGATGTCACAATCAACTTGAATGGCTTCAGCGGGAGTCAGTTCAATATATCTCTTAAGCCTTGTTGCTCCATCCATAGTGATTGACGGCCAAACGAGTGGTCCTTTTTCAACAGAGGCAAGAATCATTCTTCCATGAGGTCTATTCAACATATACAGTTCCATTCGGCTCTTCCAAGAATCATACAAGTGTTTTTCAAGCATTGGTGGTTTGTTGTCTCCTCCTAAAAGAAGTGACTTATCGGCAAGAGTCGTCATTGTGGTATCAAAAAGATTACAAATTGATCGATCGGTGGTAGAAAGAAATTGTGTTTGGTTATGTGATTGTTGAGTCTTGAAATGAAACTACACGGGATTTTACAATTCTCGACAAAACCGGGAAAACAAGTGTTTGTTTCACGGGATTTTACAAGTCAAAGAAATATAACAGATTATTAATTTAGAACTTTTAGTTAATGTGTCTAAATGGAATTGGACTAGTTGGTTGACAAAGAAATTGCCTAGATCGGTTGTCTTGTTCGGTTGACAAAGGGACAAACTAGTTCGGTCCACTTGTTCGGTTGACAAAGAGTTAAACTAGATCGGTTCAGCTGGTTCGGCTATGCTTGTTCGGTTATCTAGTTCGGTTGTCAAACAAATACGCTAGTTCGGCTCTGCTTGTTCGGTTATCTAGTTCGGTTGTCAAACAACTAAGCTAGTTCGGCTCTGCTTGTTCGGTTAACTCGTTCGGTTAACTAGTTCGGTTTTAAAAGACAATAAACTAGTTCGGTTCCCAGACAACAAACTAGTTCGGTTCCCACTATAACTTATCTAGTTCGGTTCTTGAAACAAACAACTCGTTCGGTTGTCAAAGAAATACTAGATCGGCTATTCTTGTTCTGTTGTACTCGTTCGGTTCCAACTACTACGAAACTCAAATTTCAAAACTCAAAAAGCTCATTTGTTGAGTGGTTTTTAGCAAAAATCTGTACATACTAGTGTTACTAACCATATAGGAACAAATAAAATGAAAATTTAAGGTTTTATCGCCAAAAAAATTTGAATCAAAAATTTTGTGCTTTTATAAAGATTTTGACCACAAAATCACAACGACAAAACAAAACTAAATACACCACTTCATGGCTCTGATACCAATTGAAGAAACATGTAATCTAATGATCTACCAAGAACACGAGAGAGAGATGTGGGTTGTGATGTTTAGTAAGAGAAAGTATATAGAATAGATGAAGTGTTATTACTATATGGAAAATGGAAAAAATGAAACAACCAACCCCTCTCCAAGGCTAGGAGGGGCTTATATTAGTTACTATGATGGACGGCCCATGGGGCTATGATGGGCTTTCCATGGGCAATTGGGTCAGGAATTTGCTTCTATACTTAACTGACAAATATCTACGAGATTAAGCCCTATTTACACTTGGAATGTGACTGAACTTTTTGTGTTTTCAAAAACCCACACCGTTAAAGCGGTCGAGCAGAGTTGTGTAACTTGTGGAGGTGCTCATTCTTATAGAAAAATTTGTCCTGCAACCGATGGCAAATTTATCAAGACAACATTAAGAGTACGTTTCACAAGCTGTGCAGTCCAATTTTAATTAAGGAAATACAAAGTCTAGAACTACGATGGTTGCAAACCAAATCAGACCTCCTGGTTCCTTCCGATTCAAAATAATCAATAACAGTTTCAATCAGATTCAAGGAAATAATTTCTCAACAAAAAGTCGAGGAACCAATTTCAATCAAAACCGTGGAAATAACTTTACAAAGGTACAAAGTATATCACCTCCGACTAGTCACACCAATTTACCATGCTTACTTTATCAAGCTCCTGTGCTCGCAATTACAAGTTGCAAGTGATTTCAAAGACAACCGATTTTGAGAATTTATGTAAGCTATTGGGATGCTAAATTTTGGGAGAAATATGCAAAATCAGGGCCAAGGTTTACAAAATCAAATGGCCAATTTAACAGACATGCTCTCCAAATTCATTAATTCCAATACCGCTTCATCTTCGGGTACGGGAACTCTCCCAAGTAACACGGTTACTAACCCAAAGGAGGACTTGAAAGGTATTACCACCCAAAATGGTGTTGCTTACAAAGGACCCATGATTCCCACTACTTCTCCTAAAGTAGTGGATCGTGAGGCGAGGGGTCAAAAGGACACGCTTGCCTCGCTACTATTAACGGGAAGCATCCGAAGCCGTCCAACTTCCGGTTGTACCTGTTGAAGCCAATCTCTGAGCCGTTTAAATGCTCACGTTAGTGCTTCATATGCCTAAGCAAAAAACATCTAATTCCAATTTCCTTCAAGAAGAAATGATGAAAGGCGCCGTGAAAAAGCCAGTGACCAAATTGAGAAATTCTATGAAATCTTTAGAGATTTGAGTTTTGAAATTAGCTTTACGGATGCCTTGATGATTATGCCAAAATTCGCCTCGACTCTAAAAGCTTTAATCGGAAACAAGAAAGTTGAGGTGAAATGGCTAGAAACACCATTGAAGAGATTTGCTTGGTTGGGAGTGGTCATCCTCAAAAAGTTACAAAAAAATTGGAGACCTGGGATTTCTAATTCCTTGTGTATTTTCTGGGATTTATTAATGCAAACGGGGCCTGGCCGTTCTTGGGCGCGAGCATTCATTAATCTTTGACATATTCCGTATGAATATTCTCTCTATTCTCGAACCTAGCCCGACTTGCATGACGCTAGAGCTAGCGGACCGTTCAATTTCTGAACCGATCGGTATCGCCGAAGATGTCTATGTAACGGTGGGAAAGTTCCAATTTCCAGCAGATTTTGTGGTCGTAGATTTTGAGCCAGACCCCCGAGTACCTTTAATTCTCGGGAGGAGTTTCTTAAAGACCAGTCGTGCATTGATAGATGTATACGAAGGTGAAATAACCCTTCGTGTTGGCAGAGAGGCCATCACATTTAATCTGGACCAAACTTCGAGATACACGGCTAATTACAATCATATGACGGCGAACCGAATCGACGTCATTGATATGGCTTGTGAAGAATACTCTCAAGAAGTTCTTGGGTTCTCAAATGTGATCTCGAGTGGCAATCCCACTCCTTACTATGATCCAATCGTTTCTACTTCTTCTCCGACTCTAACTCCATTCGGGGACAGTGATTTTCTCCTTTTTGAGGAAGCCGACTCTTTTCTTGCTAGTAAGAGGATGATCCATACTTAACATGAAGTTGAATCCAAGTAATATGACCTTGATGGGGATTATTCTTATCTCGAAGTAATTCTTAATAGTGATCATCACCACCCCCCTAAGCAAGGAAGTTATTTACCTGAATTTCAAATAGATCTTAAAATTTGTGAAAACAAACAATGAATAAATCTTTAGTTAATGGACCTCCCGATGTTGTTTCTCAAGGAACTTGCCAACCTATTTAGAATATGCATTTTTGGAAGGTAACGACAAGTTGCCCATCATAATTGCAAAAGATTTAATGAATGAGGAAATGACCGCTACTGATCGAGGTTGCACATAAAGTCCACAAGTGTGCACATCGTTTGGAACATTCAGATATTATGGGTATTGACCAGTGTTTGTACCCACTTCTCCAAAATTCTCATAGAAGAGGTCTACGAACCGACCGTTCACATCAAAGGGCGGGTAAATCCCAGATCCATGACGTCATCAAAAAACGGTTGAAATAGCTTCTTGACGACGGATTAATTTTTCCGATCTTTGACAGTCCACTGGCGTAAGCCCGGTGCAATGTGTACCGAAAAAGGGTCGGCATGACCGTAATCAAAAATGATGAACTGATTTAATAACCGACTCGATTGGTCAACAGGGTTGGAGAGATGTGCATTTGACTATAGAAAGTTGCATAAGGCTACCGTAAGCGACCACTTTTCCACTTCCTTCAGGATTAAATGTTGATAAGACTCCGGGGAATCAATACTATTATTTCCTCGATGGCTTCTCAGTTATTTTCAGATTCCCATAGACCTGAGGACCAAGAAAAGACAACAATTTACTTGCCCATACGGAAACATTTTGCCTACAGCCAATACATATCAAGTCGCTAAATGGGAAAGATAGAACATACGTACTAACATGATACGAACAAAGAATGCTACAATGAGAGTTATGGATCCGAACGAATAATCGAGCAAACGAGCGACCTCAATAATCGTAATAGTAGTAATAACAGGTATCCGGGGTATCCGCAAACGTTAGGTAGAAGGGAAACTTACTACCTACGCAACTGAGCTTAACATTATCGCACATTAGGTTAAGAGAAGAATTCCCTAACCATACAACCATCCTTATCAGGATTGCACACATCACCACATCTTACTCTACCACCTAACAAACAAACACCAATCAATGCAATCATGGTCACAAGTCCACGTGTGTGATGCCTTTATAATTATGTTGGCCACCATAATTATAATTGCATCCTTTCACACGTATACTTACTTCTAAGACTACACATCTCAATGATAATGCACATATACCACGTAGCAAATCTTGCACGACTCTAATATACACAAACACGATGATCCACCAAAACAATATTTATTTATATAAGGATAAAATCAAAAATGAAAGCCTCATTGTGCCTCACATTATAAAATACCCAAAAGAAATCATCGATAATAGCAACGTGTCGAGGTAGAAGACAGAATAAACTTGAGAAGGGCCTCGCTTGGGTTTGACTTTGCTTTCGTAAGAGTTACCCGACTCCGCGGGTCCAAGCCTGCCACGAGCATCTGACAGGAGATATGAGTCTGCCTCCTTCTCCGAATCTTATAACTGCCCTTCATCCTTTGGGTCCTCGAGAGGCTCATTGTTGGAAACACAAAAGTGTTGGTCACTTCCAAGTTGTAATAGGTCTTAGCTCGTAGATTGTGTCATGTTAAATATAGAAGCTAATCCGGCCCAAGGCCCATGGGAAGCCCATCATAGCCTATGGACCGGCCATCATGTAACTATATAAGCCCTCTCTTGGCCTTGGAGAGGGGTTAGTTGTTTTCATTTCTTCCATATTTTCCATATAGTAACATCATCATCCATTCCATCACTTTCTCTCTCTAAACATCACAACCCACATCTATCTCTTGTTCTTGGTAGATCATTAGATTACATGTTTCTTCAATTGGTATCAAGAGCCATAGAGTGGCGTGTTTAGTTTTTATGTTTGTCTTGTGATTTGTGTTCAAAATCTTTATAAAGAACAAAATTTTTGATTCAAATTTTTTTGGCGTAAAAACCTTAAAGTTTTCATTTTTATTGTTCCTATAGGGTTAGTAACACTAGTTGTACAAGAATTTTTGCTAAAAACCATTCAAAAATGTGTCTTTTTGAGTTTTGAAAATTTGGGTTTCGTAGTAGTTATAACCGAACTAGTGTGTTGTATGTTGGAACCGAACGAGTAAGCCGAACGAGTAAACCGAACGAGTAAGCCGAACGAGTAAGCCGAACTAGTAACTTTAGTTGGAACCGAACAAGATCAACCGAACTAGTAACCTTAGTTGGAACCGAACAAGATCAACCGAACTAGTAACCTTAGTTGGAACCGAACAAGATCAACCGAACTAGGCTATCTTTGACAACCGAACAAGCAAGACCGAACTAGGCTATCTTTGACAACCGAACAAGCAGGACCGAACGAGTTAATCTTTGTCAACCGAACTAGTGAAACCAACTTAAATTTAAACTTATTAACTCAAAGTTCTAAATTATACGGTTTATCTCTTTGACTTGTAAAATCCCGTGAAACAAACACTTGTTTTCCCGGTTTTGTCGAGAATTGTAAAATCCCGTGTAGTTTCATTTCAAGACTCAACAATCACATAACCAAACACAATTTCTTTCTACCACCGATCGATCAATTTGTAATCTTTTTGATACCACAATGACGACTCTTGCCGATAAGTCACTTCTTTCAGGAGGAGACAACAAACCACCAATGCTTGAAAAACACTTGTATGATTCTTGGAAGAGCCGAATGGAACTGTATATGTTGAATAGACCTCATGGAAGAATGATTCTTGCCTCTGTTGAAAAAGGACCACTTGTTTGGCCTTCAATCACTGAGGATGGAGTAACAAGGCTTAAGGAATATGTTGAACTGACTCCCGCTGAAGCCATTCAAGCTGATTGTGACATCAAAGCAATAAACATCATTCTCCAAGGCCTTCCAACTAAAATTTATGCTCTTGTGAGTCAACATCGTGTTGCAAAAGATCTTTGGGAGAAGATTAAACTGCTAATGCAAGGAACGTCGTTAACAAAACAAGAACGAGAGTGCAAGCTGTATGATGAATTCGATAAGTTCACCTACAAGAAAGGAGAGACGCTACATGAGTACTACTTGAGGTTCACTCTGTTACTCAATGATATGAACATCTACAAGATGCCATTAGAGCAGTTTCAAGTTAACACCAAGTTCTTAAACACTCTTCCTGATGAATGGAGCAAATTTGTTACTGATGTTAAATTGGTCAAAGACTTGCACACTACCAATGTTGATCAGCTTCATGCTTACCTGCAACAACATGAAAGACATGCAAATGAAGTTCGTTTGATGCATGAACGTAACTCCGATCCTCTTGCTTTAGTTGCATCTCACCAAATAACACAGTTACCTTATCAAACTCATCAACACACTTACCAAAACACTTAACTTCAAGCACCAGCTTTAACATATCCATCTTCACAGAATGGTTCACCTTATCAGTCTCAACAATACTCAACTCATCAATCATCAACACCTCTTTCAGTAACTTATCCATCTAATGATTTTCAATCATTAATTCACCACAATGTTTATTCTCGATCATCATCCATCCCTCAATTGGAATATCCTTCCCAAATTAACTAACAATCTGGATTTTCCCAACAAGACTCCGGTCTAATTGTTCTAGTGTTCCAGAAAGGTGATGATCCCATTGATGCCATCAATCACATGATGTCATTTTTGACTGCAGTTGTCACCTCCCGTTATCCCACTACCAATAATCAGCTGAGAAACTTGTCTAACCCTAGGCAACAAGCTACCATCAATAATGGAAGAGTAACACTATATACAATTTTCAGGGGAGCAACTTCTTTTGCTGCAGACACTTCAAGGACTTACACTCCAAGAGCAAGTGGAAGCAATTCTAGAAAATAAAGGACGGTTAATTGCTACAACTGCAAAGGGGAAGGTCACATGTCCAGACAGTGCACCAAACCAAATAGAAAAAGGGATGATTCGTGGTTTAAGGAGAAAGTGTTGCTGGTACAAGCTCAAGCACATGGTCAAATTCTAAATGAGGAGGAACTAGCTTTTTTGGCAGATCCAGATATTCTTGAAGGTCAAAGCACACAGACTATCATTACTCACAATTGATGCATATCAAAGCTGATGATGTATGGATTGCTTATGACTCTTTATTATGACAAACTAAATCTGCCAAAGTGTCTCTCATGGCGAATTTATCTCATTTGGTTCAGAGGCTTGTGAGTACACAATCATGATAATATGAATAATAATGCGGTAAATCAAGCTGTGCAGGTGATGTCGTCTTCTCAACAGTCGAATGTTGTGAATCATTCAGAGACTGAAATAACCAGTGATAGCACGTATCATTCCTTATTCTCAGTATGTGATTGACACAACAAGCAATGGTTTAGAATTTTAATCCCTCTGGCACAACAAGATGATTTAATATTATCTATGATTGAACAACTAAAAACCCAAGTTGCTAATTGTACCAAGATAAATCTGGAAAATAAGAGTGTCAATGATACCTTAACTGCTGAACTTGAAAGATATAAGGAACAAGTTAAAGTTTTGAAAGAAGGTACTCAAAAATGTATGACTTAAGGGTAAGGATATGTTTCAGACCCATGCTGCATAGTTTTATTACAAACGGTTACCTTTTCTAAAAAAATGATTTTAAGAAAGAAGAATCTAGGAACAATTGATAGGAGCAAATAGCTCTAGAAAAGAAGATCAAATAACTAGGATAATATTGTTTTTAAAAGAGATCAATCTGTACAAATTGTTCAATGTTGCGAAACCTCATGTTTTTCTATGATCAATATCCATAAAACAAGCTCTAGGTTTTCAAAATCCTTTCTATCTGCAGAAAGCTCAGCAGTTGAAACCAAAGCTATATGTTGGTGATATTATTATTTAAACTAATCCTATTGTGATTCCTGACTCAGAAGAGACCTTAGCACTTGCGGAAGAGAATCGTTCGAAAATGCTTTTAAAACATAAGGATAATATGATGTTAGAAAAGGAAAAGCAAGGTGATACCACACCAATAGATTATGCGCTCTTAAAACAACTTATAAAGATTTTCCAAACATGATTTGTTCCACAAATGAAATTATCTGTGAACAAGGGCCTTTTGATCTCAGGAATTTGTGAATTTCTTTTAGAACCCACACTTTCTATTGGAAACCACCAATGGTTAGGTTCCCAAATGAATTCCTAAATTCAGCATGGTTAACAACGAGTTTTGAAGAAACTTAAACACCATCTTGCTAACTTTGATGTGGTAGTCAAAGAAAGGACCACACCCACAGCTATCACTGAGGGTTCGTGGGCTTTCGAACATACAAAAAGCTGTTTTAGAGATGAAATAATTCCATTTATAAAGACTCTGAAGAATTTTTTAGTACATTCAACCAAATTTGGTTGATGAACTTTATGAAGTCCAACAATGTCTTCTATCAAATAGAACAGCTGTAGACAAATCGTATTGATTCAAAACATTTGAAGTTAAGATGAATCAAGTTTTGAATGAAAATGAACGACTTTGAACATGTGATGAGCAAGATATTGTGAACTTATTTGTGAATTCCTCTGTGGGGTAATGATTCATGTGTATGTGCATGATTGTCAAAAGAGTCTTCAAAACATGAGACTGAGCTTCAAAAGGATTTTGTTTAAAAGGGATACTTATGATAAATGTTCAAAAGTTTTACCAATCTTGAAAAACTTGCATCTCTTTACGAAGTTGCAGCTACATCTTAAACAGGAAAATTTCAAAGCGGGGAAACTTCTGTTTCAAATCATAGTGTTCCAAGTTTTTGATCAATGTTTTGAATTAATGTATTGAAAGCTCAGTACCAATGAGAAAGACTACGGTATTAAGAGTTAAAAGATGAGTAATACAAATCTAATAGTGGAAATGTGGATAAGGATAAGATCCTAACAGGAAGTTAGAAGAGATTGAAAACATAAATATTGAATTGGGATAATAGGGTGACATTGCTTATCTGATGAGAATATGCATTCAGGGTGGGTGGGGATCCGTGGATGTGTTGGAACCAGCAAAGGTGGGGGAAAGTGTGAGGAGGCACTTGTGGGAAGGTAGGTAAGTTGTTGGGGGGGGGCGTCTTGCGGGTGTACAGCCGAGATTGCAGGGGCGTTCAGGCCGCCGGCAGAATGATGGGAGAGAGTGGTGCGTGGGCTAGGGAGTCAAGGGAGATCAGGGAAGGGGTCGGGTAGAAGCCACGGGTGGCGGGATGCATCATGTTATTTATTTGATTCTGTCCCATTATTCATGTTAATTTCGTTCGTATTCTTCCTTCTTGATTTTTTTTCTCCTTTTAGTTCTCACGATGTATACCTCATATTGTCCACTTTTTTGTCCCGTCCTGTCTGCTGTTTCTAATGTCTTCTTCCTTTCATCCTTTATTTTTTTTTCTACCTCTTTCTCTTTTTTTTCCTTATCCTGATTTCCTACTAAGGTGATTTGTATTCTCTCTATTTTACACTTCTAAATTACCGTGTCTTTCTCTTGGGACTGAGCTTTTAATTCATTTAATTTCATATACACATGACTCAAAAATTGGAACACTTTGATTTGAAACAGAATTTTCCTTTGAAAATTTCCTGTTTATGTTGGTGTCAATTCTATAGAGATGCAAATGTTTTTCAAGAAGCATGGTAAAAACTTTTGAACAGTTTATCATATCGTTTCCCTTTTAACAAAAACCGTTTGAAAGCTCAGTCTCAGTTTGAGGTGCGGGGGGGGGGACACTTTTGACAATCATGCACATTCACAGAATCATTATCCACAGAGGAATTCACAAATAAGTTCACAATATCTTTGCTCATCACTTGTTCCAAGAGTCGTTCATTTTCATTCCAAACTTGATTCATCTTAACTTCAAATGTTTTTGAATCAATACGATGTTGTTTACAGCCCTGTTCTCATTTGTTAGAAGGACATTTTTGGACTTCAGAAAGCTTCCTCAACCAAATGTTGGCTTGAATGTACATAAAATAAGTCCTTCAGAGCTTTTATATATGGAATTTTTTCATCTCTAAAACAAGCTTCTTGTATGTTCGAAAGCCCAAGAACCTCAGTGATAGCTTTGTGGGTGTGGCCTTTCTTTGAATACCACAGTCAAAGTTAGCAAGTGGTGCGATGCTTTCATTGTGTTTATGTTTCTTCAAACTCGTGTTAAACATGCTTGATTTAGGAAGTTCTTTGGTACATAAACATTGGTGGGTCTAATAGAAAGTGTGAGTTCTATAAAGGATGCCACAGAATTCTGAGATCAAAAGGCCTTGTTTCAGAGATTAATTCAGTTGTGGAACAAATCATGTTGGAAAATCTTTATAAAGTTGGTTAAGAGCAGCATAATCTATTGGTGTGGTATCAACTTGCTTTTCCTTTTCTAACATCATATTATCCTTATGTTTTAAAAGCATTTTCGAACGATTCTCTTCCGCAAGTGCTAAGTTCCTTCTGAGTCAGGAATCAAATCAGGATTAGTGTAAATAATAATATCCACCAACATATAGCTTTGGTTTTCAACTTCTGAGCTGTTCTGCAGGATATAAGGATTTTGAAAACCTAGAGCTTGTTTAGTGGTATTATCATAGAAAAACTGAGGTTTCGTCAACATGTGAACAATTTGTACAGATTGATCTCTTTTAAAAACAATATTATCTAGTTATTTGATCTGCTTTTCTAGAGCTATTTCTCTATCAATGTTCCTAGATTCTTCTTTCTTAAAATCATTTTTTAGAAAAGTAACCGTTTGTAATAAAGACTATGCACATGTGTCTGAAACATTATCCTTACTCCTTAAGTCAACATTTTGTCCTTCTTTCAAAACTTTAACTTGTTCCTTATATCTTTCAAGTTCAGCAGTTAAGGTATCATTGACACTCTTATTTTCCGGATTTATCTTGGTACAATTAGCAACTTGGGTTTTTTGGATTGTCTATCATTAGACTAATATTAAATCAATCTTGTTGTGCAGAGGAGTTAAAATTCTGAACAGTTGCTTGTTGTGATTCAATCACATACTGAGAATAAGGAATGATCTGCTTATCCACTGGTTATTTCAGTCTCTGAATGATTCACAACATTCGACTGTTGAGAAGACGACATCACCTGCACAGCTTGATTTACCGCATTATTATTCATATTATCATGATTGTGTACCTCAGCAAGAGCATCTGAACCATAATGAGATAAATTCGCCATGAGATAACTTTGGCAGAGTTGAGTTTGTTTAATAATAGCGTCATATGCATCCAACTACAGGCTTGATATGCCGCATTGTGAGTAATGGATAGTCTGTGTGTCCTTTGCCTTCAAGATATCTGGATCTGCCAAAATAGTAGTTCCTCCTACATTTAGATTTGGACCATGTGTTGAGCTTGTACCAGCAACACTTTCTCCTTAAACCACGAATCATCCCTTTTTCTCTTTGGTTTGGTGCACTGTCTGGACATGTGACCTTCCCCTTTGCAGTTGTAGCAATTTAAACCGTCCTTCTGTTTTCTAGAATTGCTGCAATTGCTCCTGGAGTGTAAGTCCCTTTGGAAGTGATCTGCAGCAAAAAGAAGTTTGATCTCCCCTGAATTGGCCTTATAGTGTGTTACTCTTCATAATTGATGGTAGCTTGTTTGCCTTGGGTTAGCAAGTTTTCTCAGATATCTATTCGGAAGTGGGATAACGGGCGGTGACAATGCAGTTCAAAAAATGACATCATGTGATTGATGGCATCAATGGGATCATCACCTTTCTGGAACACTAGAACAATTAGACCGGAGTCTTGTTGGGAAAATCCAGATTGTTAGTTAATTTGGGAAGGATATTCCAATTGAGGATGGAGATGATGCGAGATATAAAACATTGTGGTTGAATAATGATTTGTAAATCATTAGATGGATAAGTTACTGAAAGAGGTGTTGATGATTGATGAGTTGAGTATTGTTGAGACTGATAAGGTGAACCATTCTGTGAAGATGGATATGTTAAAGCTGGTGCTTGAAGTTGAGTGTTTTGGTAAGTATGTTGATGAGTTTGATAAGTAACTGTGTTATTTGGTGAGATGCAATAAAGCATGTGGATCGGGTTACGTTTCATGCATTCAACAGAAACTTCATTTGCATGTCATTCATGTTGTTCTAAGTAAGCATGAAGCTAATCAACATTGGTAGTATGCAAGTCTTTGACCAACTTAACATCAGTAACAAATTTGCTCCATTCATCAGGAAGTGTGTTTAGAAACTTGGTATTAACTTGAAATTGCTCCAGTGGCATCTTGTAGATGTTTATATCATTGAGTAGCAGTATGAATCTCAAGTAGTACTCGTGTAACGACTCTCCTTTCTTGTAAGTGAACTTATCAAATTCATCGTACAACTTACACTCTCGTTCTTGCTTTGTTAACGACGTTCCTTGCATGAGCAGTTTAATCTTCTCCCAAAGATCCTTGGCTACACGATGTTGACTCACAAGAGCATATTTCTGTTGGAAGGCCTTGGAGAATGATATTAATTGCTTTGATGTCACAATCAGCTTGAATGGCTTCTGCAGGGGTGAGCTCAGTATATTCCTTAAGTCTTGTTACACCATCCACTGTGATTGATGGCCAGACGAGTGGACCTTTCTCAACGGAAGCAAGGATCATTCTACCATGTGGTCTATTCATCATATAAAGTTCCATTCTGCTTTTCCATGAATCATACAAATGTTTTTCAAGCATCGGTGGTTTATTGTCACCACCCGAGAGAAGTGATTTATCAGCAAGAGTCGTCATTGATAACGTGGTATCAAAAAGATTACTAATTGATCGATCAGTGGTAGAAAGAAATTATGTTTGAATGTGTGGTTGTTGAGTCTTGAAATAATTCTTGAAACTACACGGGATTTTACAATTCTCGACAAAACCGAGAAAACAAGTTAATGTTTCACGGGATTTTACAAGTCAAAGAAATAACCGTATAATTTAGAAATTTAGAAATTTAAGTTTGTTAGGTGTTGGTTTAAAAGTTACTAGTTCGGTTTGCACTTCGTTCGGTTGTCAAGAAACTTTACTAGTTCGGTTATCTTGTTCGGTTCCAAAAGGAGTAACTTAGTTTGGTTGAAAACTAGTTTGGCTTAAAAGGAGAATACTAGTTCGGCTCAACAAGAAAAAACTAGTTTGGCTCAAGAGGAAAATACTAGTTCGGCTCAACAAGAAAAAAAACTAGTTCGGCTCAACCAGAAAAAAAACTAGTTCGGCTAAAAAAGAATACTAGTTCGGTTCCGATTAACTAAACTAGTTCGGTTCACTCGTTAGGTTAACTTGTTCGGTTAATTAGTTCGGTGCCAATTAACTAAATTCGTTCGGTTCACTCGTTCGGTTAACTAGTTCGGTTAACTAGTTCGATTGTCAAAGGATTAAACTAGTTCGGTTCAAACTAATGACAACTCGTTCGGTTCCAACTAAAGTCAACTCGTTCGGTTCCAACTAAAATCAACTCGTTCGGTTCCAACTAAAAACAACTCGTTCGGTTCCAACTAAAAACAACTCGTTCGGTTCCAACCAAAAAAGAACTCGTTCGGTTCCAACTAAAACAACTCGTTCGGTTCCAACTAAAACAACTCGTTCGGTTACAACTAAAATTAACTCATTCGGTTACAACTAAAATCAACTAGATCGGTTCCACTGGTTCGGTTAACTAGTTCGGTTCACTCATTCGATGTTCTAGTTTGGTTCCAACAGACAAGACTAGTTCGGTTGTAACTGAGACGAAACTCAAAATTTCCAAACTCAAAAGACACATTTTTGATTGGTTTTTTGCAAAAAATCTTGTACAACTAGTTTTACTAACCCTATAGGAACAAGAAAAATGACAACTTTAAGGTTTTTAAGCTGAACATTTTTAATTCAAGATTTTGTTTTTTGTAAAGGTTTTGAACACAAATCAAAAGACAAACATAAAAACTAAACACACCACTCCATAGCTCTGATACCAATTGAAGAATACTAGTAATCTTTGATATTATGCAAGAACTAGAGAGAGAAGTATGTTGGAAAGTTTCTAGAGAGAGAAAATAACATGGAAAGGATGATAATATTATTATGTGTGAAAAATGAGAAATGAAACAACC
>BQNB010127542.1:0-19424 GCA_026074375.1 Tanacetum coccineum
ATACATCTTGTGTTATTGATCTATGAAGTAACACGCCCCGAACCCTTATTCCGCTGCGACCCAATTTGGGGGTGTTACACATACTACATCATCGTCAAGTTCACCTCACACAAAGTTATCTAAAATGAATCGACTTCTATCATTGTTCAAGACAAAACCTACTCGCTTCAAACACTCCAAGAGCTTCTTTAAGTAGTTACAGGGACGTTATGGTTACTTGTTTGCACATCTACGGGCAAGGTTCTTGCCAAGGAAGTCATTCGATACACTTTCTGACAATCTTCATGATGTAATGGTTGAGACATTACCCACTATGGTAGATAAACACATTAAGGAGCAAGTTATGAAGCAAGTTCCTGAACAAGTTCGGAATCAAGTTCCAGTGTATGTTGCGGAAGGGTTGATTCTGGAGAGGCAAAAGGCTAAAGAAGAGACGGAAAGATTGATTGCTAAAGCTATTCTGCAGGAACGTGGAAATATTCAGGCTCAAATTTCGACACAAATTGAGAATGCAATTGCCAATGTCATTCCTTCTCAAGTTGATGCATCCGTATGAAGTTATATGTCTGGACATATTCTTCATGTTCATCCGGCTCAATCACAAACATCCTCTATTCCAGATCAACAATATCAACTGTACCTTGCTATGAAAGCTGATCCTCAATTGCAACAACAAGACATAGCAATATGGTTGGCTCTCCAGATGAAGTTTAAAAGAAATACGGTACCACAAAGATTTATATAAATGAAACAACTAGCTTTTTCTAAAGAAGAAAAAGCTTATATACCCCGTCACGTTAAAGGACGCGCTGGATATTTAACTAGGATCCAGGCTCGGGTTTTGCTTAGGATTAAACCCGAAACATATACAACATTAGATTAACTATCGAGCCCGATTCCCGATACCACAAACTGCATGTAGAACTCCTGCCGTTCGCCCAAGAGATCAGGACGATCCTCATGATGATGCTCATCCTGAGGGGGAGAATAGTGCAAAGCGGCAGAAGACATCAGAGTATGAAGCTTATGTGTCTGGAGAGTCATCGTCTGGACAAGTTTTTCAAGAGGAACAAGCTCCATCAACTTCAGGTAATCAAGAGCAAGATGATGATTTTGATTTTTGGACTGACTCTTATGCTTCAGATGATGATGAAATACCAACGAAGCAAGTATCACAAGACATTATGGAAGAAGTATCGCTGACCATTGATGAAGCTAAGCTGAGAAAGATGGCTGATGAGATGTTGAGACAGAGATGTACTTCAGGAGATGAGCATCAGTATCACATTGATCAGATGAAGAATTTCTTGAAGAGTGACATTGTCTGGGAGAGTAGAAAAGAAATTCTTGTCTCTCCACATCCACGAAAGACCACACCATTAGTTCATAGCTGTCAAAAAGATCCTGAAGCTCCAGCGTTATCTCTGATTAATCAAGACCTTTTGTATTTGAAGAAAGGAAATTCTGGACCCGAGAAGATAGTCTTGTCACTTCACAAGTTTCCTGCGGTTATTTTTAATGATGATGATATTGAAGAACGAACTTCCAGATGGGTGAATAAGTGTGTTCGAAAGTTTAATCCTTATGCTCGCTATGGTGTTGAACATTGGAAGAATCCTCATGCGAAGATTTTCTACATAAGGAAACAGAAAGAGCCTGGAAAACCAAAGGAAGAGATTTATTCAAACTCAAAAATCATTCAAGTCATCAAGACATATTAGGAATTGGGTCATGAACACAAGTTTATCACAGAGATTGTCGCAAGAAGAGCTAATAAGTACCTAGTGTCAATAACTGAGCCAGACTACAAGAATCTCAATAAGAATGATATTGAGGACATATACTTGTTGATTATGAATGGCAAGGTACCGGATTATGCAGATACAGGATTGCTATGGTCTTTATCAGTATTCATTAGAAGTACAGTGATATGGGAAAGAGTGCATGACTTCCAACTTGGAATTGAAAGCTATCAACAGAAGGTTAATCTCACTGCACCAACAATGACTTTCCCAGGAATTGAAGATCATGAAATGTTCTCTATCATCTATGAGCCTGTGCATGGAATTATTTACAAGAATAGCAAGAAAGAGAAACGGGTGATGAGACATTCAGAGATCCATAAGTTTTGTGATGCAACGTTAAATAGAGTGTTAGAAGGTCTGAAGAGTTATAATAATGATATCAAGTATGGGTATGTACAAAAAGATCTCACTAAAGATGAAGCAGAGTACTTGAAGTTGTTTGAAGAAGAGATTGAAGCATCGTAGACAGATGAGAAGATGGGAGATGTTCGTGAATGGAAGACCACTTGGACCACGAAGAGAACGCCCTGAATAATCGACCCTTAGGGGGAGATTGTTAGGATCATTAAAAGTGTCGATTATGTGATTTTGTGTTATTTAGTCATTAGTCTTTCTTTTGTTAATGTCAAAGTAGTTTGTAATAAGGTGTATTATGCTAAAAGAATGAAATAGCATAATTACCAAAGTTTAGGGACTAGAAGTGATAAGTTAGGAAAATAAAGGAAAGGAAGCCTCTTTCCCTCACCTATAAATACCCCTCTAATATTCATTAGAGGGTGATGGCTTGTAACTAACTCTTCCATTTTTCCTCCATTTTAATATCATTTGAAATTTGAATACTTGCTATCCTCTACTATTCTCTCTATGCTTTCATGATCGATATGTTTGATTCAAGATAAACGAGACCTACCATAAAGGCTCGTAGTTATTGGAAAAATTAGTTACGAAGATGGTTATTTATCACTTATTTGATGGTGAAGTGTAATTACTTAGGTTTGTGTTCTTATCATACATCATTGTTCTTATAGTGAATGTTATGAACGAATAAATACAAGAAATGTGTAAAGTGAATTCTCTTTTGGACTTCTGATGAAATGCTTCGGACCTTGGGGGTTTGGTTCACCCCTTTGAAACTGTGTTGTGAGTTGTGGAAGTAAGTGATGCTGAATGACCCGATAAGGGCTCTATTTATACAAATCGAAACTGTTACGGCGTAACCCTTTTTAGACATTACGCTATAACCCTGCTATGTAACCAACTAGCTATAAGCTTGTGCTTTAATACTTAACTTGGTCATCTTAACTTATGCAATTTTAGCTCTGATTAAGCCAATATCTATCTTTTCTTGATTATTTGGCTTATTTTGTGGTATGTCCAATCTTCTAAGATAAAATGATGTTATGGCATAACCTTGTCGCCTATGTTACCCGTAATGCTGACTCAGATAAGTCATCCCTTGTAAATTTGAATGTTGCGACGTAAAGTAGGAGATGCTTTATGCCATAAAAGGTGTGATGACTTATTTCTTCATTAGTGTATGTTACGGCGTAATCCCTCGGGGGTGTTACGCCGTAAACTGCCTTGAACTCTTTACTTTAGTGCATTTTATGTCCAAATCCCTCGTCTTTTGCTAAAATGCTCACTTGGTCCCTGAAAACTAAATAAACAATTAAGTAACGTTTTCAGACATTTACAAACATATTTAATAAACATTTCAAAGGGAATTTTGATAATAACAGTATTTAACTATATGATGTATATCAAACGGTGTTTGCCAATGAAGACAACATTCTAAAAAACCTGAATCCATTAGTCAACACACTATAGTTAGAAAAAATTGTTGATAGTAATGTCATTCCTGATTCACCAGTTATGTGTGATAATGATATTCAGACTGACTAAAATGCTGTAGATGAGCGTGCTGCGCTTGCTAATTTAATTGCAAATTTAAAACTTGTGTGATGATAATAAAAAGATTCAAAAGCAATTAAAGAAAGCAAACACATCACTATTGCACTTGCTCATGAATTAAAAGAGTCAAAATCAATTCTTGCGGAGACTAGTAGAACTTTGGGGGAGTCTAATAGTATTCGAGATAGTTGTCTAATTGCACTTCAAAATAAATAGACTGAGCTTGAGACGTACAAGACCTTAAATGGCCGTACAGTTGATTATGACAAACTTGAATGTAAGTTAAATGAAACCATATAGGACTATTAACTCAAAAAGAAATTGACATAAAAGAAGGTTTAAAACTAAAAGCCTATGAAATTTCATTTGTCAAAGAGAAACACGATGAGTTAGTCAAACATAGTTTTTTTAACAAAGTCACATTACAAAGGTCTTGTCAAAGAGAAAACCAATGTAATAACGGATTTGAAACTTAAGGAAGAAAAAATACATTGAAAAAATGATTTTAATGGAAAAGCAATTAAGGTTTTTGAATGAAAATGTTTATAAAAGGAATTAATCAATTCAAACCATTCATATGTTAGCTCCCAAAGGCCCAACATTCAATGGTAGACCAACCTTTGCAAATCCAATGTACCTCAAGAAAGCTCAATCTAAAAAGCCATGTTTGTATGAGATCCCATATGACACATCTGATCCTGCAAACAGATTCGTCCCCTAACTAGGAAGGACCTTGACAATTGAAAAAAGGAGTAGATCCACAAATGATAAAACTTAGTTGACAACCTTATGATTACACAAAGCAAAATAGTCTTTATGAAAATTTTAAACCAGCGTCACAGGAATATCATGAACAGTTGGCACATGCAAATGAAGTAAGAAACAAAATGTAGAGAAAATCTTTTGTGAAATCTAAACTAAATTTTTACTCAAAAACATCGTTTTTCTTACCCTACTTCAAAATCAAGTTAAGTAAAAAGAAAGACAAGCTTATAATTAATGACGAATATAAATCATTCAGAGAACTTGTTGATCAAGTCTTGGAAAAATCTTCCATGATCATTTTCCGTGCACCAACTGGCTCATGATAGAAATACCTAATTAAAAACAGAAGTTTAATGCCTTTTGCCCTAAAGACACAGAATGATAGTTTCAAATTTGTTCATGAACATAATAAAGAAATGCATGCTGATTTAAAGTATGTTGAATCCCTTGAAAAAGAAATTGGCAAACTTGACTCTGATAAAGCAGAATATTCAAACATGTATGATATACTTCTGCAAGAGTGTGTGTCTAATGATGATATGTGTTCTTATTTGCATTCGTTATCTGATTTTAATCTCACACTGAATTGCATTATGCTTAATAAATTCATAAAGAAAAAGAATGTGAAGAAACAAACAAAAACTATTAGTAAAGAATTTTATTATAACACACCCTGTTGTTTTCAAATCACTGGCGACGTCGCAAAATCTACTCTTCCATTATTTGTATTGTACGCGTTTTGTTTAAATCTAAATGTTTAAGCTAAATCGCGTAACCTAAAATTAGCGTTCAATGTAAACGGTCATCAAACAATTAAGCTTTACATCAAGCAACCATTAAATAATTATTTTGAGAATAATTAGATCTTTGTCATTAATTTTTATCGGTTACATAAATTAATGTACTTTCGCGAATAAATACGTTTAGGCATACCCGGAAACCACCAAAACTTTTTTCTACGCATCAACAAATACCCACTTTTTACCTCCAATACCTAAAATAAACAAAAATATATCATATGCTATCATATATTGGTACGAATTTGTTGCAATTTATACAAAAAAATGAAATAAATCTTTCAACTAGGTCTTTGTACCATATCATCTCATTAAACCTTACCATACTTTGTTCCCTTGACTCAACCAAGATCCATAAAACCCTCACCATGTTTTTGAACTACTAATGCTTACTTTTTTGACCAAAGACTAAACCATATATACTTGTACACCTTAAATAAAAGTCATTCCATTCAAAACACTTAGCTAAAAAATCACAAAAACTCCTCCTTTGTGCTCTAGCCAACCCACGGCTCAAACACCCCTTTGTACCAAATCCATATCAAATTTTCTACCACCTATACACACCTACATACATCATTCTTAAGAGTAGGGTTTTGCTTTGGAAACTAGGGTTTTCTTGGTTATAATCTTGGGTTGTCATCATCATTCATCATCTCATTAAGGTTATCTAAAGCATCTAACTTTTCCATCTATATGATTAAGTTGTATAATGTTATGTTTATGTAGTGAATCACCATTAGGATAGTTTCACTTGTAAACATGGATTTTTCTTGTAAATATAGTTTTATGAGCTTTTAGTCATGATATATGGACACTAAAAATAAAGCATAATGGAGTAAAACTCTACTCATATAGTAATGAATAATAAAAGTGGTTATGGATGAACTTGTAGTAAAAAGTTACTTATGGAGATTATGGTTTAAAAATGTTGTCAAGGAGTTAATGACTTGGACAAATGGACAACTAAATGACTATGGATTAAATAATAGTATGAATAAAGTATATTACGAGTAAGGGAAAAACTGTGGAAATTACTTAGTTAAAAAGTAAAAAAAAACAAGTT
The DNA here is from genome assembly GCA_026074375.1 of Tanacetum coccineum. Lineage (NCBI taxonomy): Eukaryota > Viridiplantae > Streptophyta > Magnoliopsida > Asterales > Asteraceae > Tanacetum > Tanacetum coccineum. The sequence continues at coordinate 6,345 of BQNB010127542.1, forward strand.
AATAAATAGAGTAAATATAATAGAATTAAGGGGCTGAAATGGAATCGATTCCAAACAGTGGATATTAGTTTATAATATTCTAACAATCTCGTAATGATTCCGAAAAGGTAAGAAACATGTCAACGATAAATAACGATAAAGGTTACGCTAATTCACAGAGTTTTAAACGTTAATTAAACAAATTTTAAAAAATCAACTCTTATAAAAACAAAATCAAACCAAGTTTGATAATTCTAACTAAAAAAACGTTTTTAAGGATTCCCAATGATAAGAATCATAAATTTTTCATTAAAATCGAATTAGTTATGAAATTCGCGGTTTTTCGGTAATAAAACTTTTATAAAAATAATTTTATTAAACTATGAAATAAAAACACAATTCATAGGCAGAAAGTTTTTATATTTTATTAAATGATATATTATCAATAACAAGATTATAACCGAAAGAACGCTAAAAACGAGCTAAAAACGAATAAAATATACTAAACGAGTATTGACGTTAATTTAAGATATAAAAAATAAAATTTTATAACTTGTAAGAAAAGAAAAATATTGTCCATCAGAGATCAAAAATTATGAAAAAAGCAAATCATGATAACTCTCCCTAATACTGAACGTGGGCATAAAAACTCAAAATCGGACTTAAAACGTGAAAGTTACGCCGTTTTACTACAACGATTATTATAAACGTTTAACTTATTAAACACAATTTACCAAAATCAAAAAGATGGTGATTGAACTATAAAGACCAATAAAGTGGAATTAGTTAAGCAAAGTGCTCAATATATTAGGATTCATATGAGGCCTCTTCGTGGTGGCGTATCGACAGTTTGTTGGATTGACGATTTAAAGTTGTCCTAACTCCTCATAACGGGTTACTACAGACCCCTGAAATTATTATAGCGCCAAACGATAGTAGATGAGCAAATAATAGGAATATATGATATTGGTTAATCGAAGTACATGGTACTTATACGACCTTAAATTAAATAGGTTGCATCTGTAGGATTTTGCCGTGACGCGATATCTGGTGTATTTGGATATCTAAACTAAAGGTGATATTCATAGCCCTATATTTTATACGATTTCATAATTTATAACTTTGGGGGTAGGAACATGCTTTGTTTTATAAATTAAACCAAGTGTAAAATATGTTATAATTGATAACGTGTTTGCCTAAGTAGCAATAACCCCAGTTGGAGCCACATTATCAGAGAATTGTCAATATTGCATAGAATGTAGTTGTGAATTACATTATGTGAGCGTTAGATTTATGAATAGAGATCTATTCTTGATTGTCCATCCCTTCGCGTGGACTAGCTATCACCTGGCAATGAACGAATAGCATGTCGGATTTGGGGATGTTATCGGTATTAACATCTAATCGGGCAGAAATTGCAATATGATATTATTGCAAGAAAAGATTGTTAAAGCTTTAGTGTCATTAGCTTAGAAAATGAAATCGGTTTATGATGTCGCATGAGTGCATTATCACAGGTAAAGTCTTGCGGTCCTGCATATTATGTTTTATCAAACCTATGAATTCACCAACATTATTGTTGACGTTTTAAAGCAATGTTTTTCAGGAGATCAATAAGCATAAGGTGCCAAGGATACATGGAGATTTTGTTTTGGGAATTCATTCAAAAGATACGGGTTGTATTATGTTTAGGAAACACATGAGTTAGAATCCGATCTCTTTGTAATCATAATAAGGAAAGTTAAAAGGTTCGGCTAGTTGTATCAAATTATTTGTTCAATCCAATTTATCAGTTTTAAAACGACTTTTTGGTCTTCTAAGATATATCTTTGTTGATTGATCTGATAATAATAACACGCCCAGAGATCCTTATTTCCGCTGCAACCGCAAATAGGGTTGTTAACAGATATGGTATCGAGCCAAGGTTATAGAGAACCAGTCAATGTTTTTTTGCAGGTCTATAACCGTTTACAAACATTGCATTCAAAAAACGAAGGAGGTTAATACGGGAACACACTAGTATTTGCATTAGTTTAGTTGAAACTAAAGAGCAATCAAAATTGATATACTTGTTATAATAATTAGTATATTACATAAGAGCCTTATATAATATACTCATATAAGTTATTTCTGCCTGGTCTCAGTAGTCATGTCAGCCTGATTCCTCTGTTACCTATACTTCGTTCAACGTCTGAGGCGCGATATTGGAGTAATCAATCAGAGGATACCTTACGAGGAGGCTGCCCACAGTGTGTTGGAGCAGGCACCAAACGTTCTCACAGAGTATGTACCCGGTGAACCCATATAGCAGGAGGGATCATGTACCTGCTATACATTCCGGGCCAGAGCATCCTGAGGAACTTAGTGCCAAGCTGAGATGAGGGCACCTACAACTCCACTACCACCATTCTTATTTTATCCCACATCCTACCCACAGCGTACTAGACAGCCATGCACAAATAAGATACGAACAGTCACCAACCACCTATCATCCACTCGTCCCAACCAAATATGTTACCTATACCACTACTGCACCACCACAACCACAGAGCTAATATTCGAGCGGACACGCCGACCTCGAAGAGACTACTACTTACTACTCCAAGACCTATTTGTGAGGTGTGGGAGAGTTTCTCTGCTGCTGCTAGCTAGCAGCACCAGGACCCACTATGGCCCAATAATCGATCACAGTCTGTAGACACTTTGAACCATAGGTTTTGAATACTGAGAGAGGATGAATGACCGACATTAAATGTCAACATGAGCATACCAGGTAGATGTTCGTAGTAGAGAGAGTTCAGAGTTTTACTCACGACATTACAATGCCCAGAAGGATCATGCAGCTGTGAGAGCTGAGATTGAGGTATTGAGGAGAGAGAGACTTACTTACGAGAAAGAGAGTATGGAGACCCGTCAGGCCTTGGCTAGGTCTGAAGCTTACTGCAGTCTCCCCGCAGTAGAGCACGAGGTTACATGTTTAGAGACTGAGGTGCGTCGCCACGAGTGGCAGCGTCAGGCTGCAGATGATTTTGCTGTTCGGCATATCATGCGTACCCAGGCCTTGGAGGCTAGAGCACGCGTTGACACATTAGAGGACACTCATGATTCCTAGACTTTGCTTATGATTGTAGCTACTATGCAGTCTGTTAAGTTTTTATGGGTTACTCCCAGCTAGCAGACGGTATAGATCTTTTGTTTTGAGTAGCTATCTGGTATGGATCTTTTGTCTTTCATTTAGCTATGTTGTATAGCCTACTAAGTATTACGGGTAACTTCCGGCTAGTAGGGCTCTAGGTTATTTTTCATTTGGTAACCTAGCGATAGGGAATCATTGTGTACCAAACAAATCATGTATATTTCCAGATTATATATGGAATGGATGAATTAGTATGTCCCGATCGTTTGTTTTGGTTGTATGTTACACTGTGTGATTGAACTTTTTATTTATGATGCACATGTTATGTCATGTTATGATTATATTAAAATCTAACAGGTATTGTATTTTCTTGTGATTGAAGAAAATGGCACCAAAACGAACCACAAGGTCAACACCAGTCATACCAGCCCCAACAGCAACCACCATAACTGTTACTGAGGCATATTGAACATCAGGCCTAATTGACCAAGATTGTTGCTGACACAACTAGCAATGTCTAAGCAGAGAGCAAGTAAAGTTAAGAAAGGCTATAAATAGCAATGTTCAGGACCGAAGGCCAAAACAAGTTGTACGCGAATGCTCTATATTTCAAAATTCTAAAAATGCAACCTTTGACTTTTAAAGGCACCGAGGGAGTCGTCGGACTCACTCGATGGTTTGAGAAAATGGAGTCTGTGTTTAGCATTAGCAATTGCATAGCATCTTGTCAAGTTAAATTTGCGACTTGCACTCTACAAGATGATCCTTACAGGTGGACGCCCAGGTTAAGAACCACATACACCCCTGAAGCAGCTCATGCCATGCCATGGGTAACACTAAAGAAGATGATGACTGATAAGTACTGCCCGAGGGGTGAATCAGAGAAGATTGAGACTGAGATAATGGAATCTTAACGGTTAAGGGCACCGATTTGGTAGCTTCAAGTCGAGCATTTCAGCAACTAGCTTGATGTGTTCACAGGATGTTCCCCAGAAATCTAACCATATTGAAAAGTATATCGGTGGCTTGCCCGATATGATACATGGCAGTGTAAAGGCATCAAAGCCAAAAACAATGCAAGAGGCTATCGAGTTTACAACTTAGTTGATGGATGAGAAGACACATGCCTATGCTAAACGTCAGGCAGAAAGAAAAGAAAGATGACTCTTTCCAAAACAATCAAAACCAACAACAGCAGAATAAGAAGGTAGAACACAAGCCAGGTCTACACTGCAGGCAATAGTGACATGAAACCATACGCCGGGTCTAAACCTCTATGTTCCAAGTGTAATTACAATCATGAAGGTCCTTGTCCACCTAGGTGCAATAACTGCAAAAAGGTTGCCATCTGCCAAGGAATGTAGCAGCCGACCGTAGCAAATTCTAACAACAACAACTACACAACAACTAACAAAAAATAATCAAAGGGAAATATTGCTATAAGTGCGAGCTAAAGGACATTTTAAGAAACCGGCCCAAAACTGAAAAACAATGACTTTGGTAATCAAGCTGGGAATGACAGGTCTCCAGCAAGGTGTTAAGAGGATGAAAACGCGGGGCGATGACCCTACCACGACGTCGTTGTGGTACGTTACCCTTCTAACAACCGCTCTGCAATATATCTTATTTGATACGGGTGCCGATAGAAGTTTGTGTCTAGCTGCGATTAGCTCCCAAATTACATCACGCATCTATCCTAGATCACTATTAGGATGTCAAACTAGCCTACGGAGAATAATTGGTTTAACACTATCCTTATTGTTGCACATTAAACTTCCCTAAACCATCCATTAACATAAACTTTAATGCCTGTAAAACTTTGTAGTTTCGTATGCTATAATCGAATGGATTAGTGGCCAAATTACAAGTGGTCGTGTGTGTGCCGAGAAGATGTGTGCGCATCCTTGGAAATGAAACCTTAATCAATACACGAGATGGAAGTAAACAGGGAAAATGTACACGATTAACATCATTTTCGTGCAATAAAATCATAAGTACATGACAAAGGATTTCCTATCTTTTTGGCACATGTCACTGCAAAGATTACACAAGTCAGAGAAGAAAGCGCTAGGACGAACCAAAGTTCAAAATTCCTAAAGTATTTTCCTAGAGACTTGTCGTTCTTCCGCCGACATCGACAAGTAGAAGTTTCAAATTTATTTGGTACGCTGTGCTGCAATCTGTAGCACAGCACCTAATCGATTGCGCCAACAGAAATGAAAAATTTATCGAGCAACCGTGAAAGAGCTAAGTCCCGACAAGGCTTTATAAGCCCCATTTCCTCAACCTAGGAGCTTCGATCTTGTTTGTACAAAAAAGAAGGATGGATCATTCTGGATGTGCATTGACTATCGGGAATTAAACAAACTGACAGTGAAGAACCGTTATCCACTCCCCAGAATTGATGATTTATTTGATCAGCTTCAAGGGTCGAGTGTCTACTCGAAGATCGACCTAAGGTCAGGTTATCACCAACTAAGGGTTCGAGAAGAAGACATTCCGAAGACTGCCTTCAGAACTCGTTACGGCCATTATGAATTTCAAGTTATGCCGTTTGGTTTGACAAACGCACCTGCCGTATTCATGAACCTTATGAACGTTGGCAAACCATATCTGATAAATTGTGATGTCTTTTATTATGATAATCTGATATAATCGAAAGAACAAGTAAGACACGAAACACCTTAACCTAACTTAAGTTGCTTAAAAAGAGGATTTGTATGCCCAAATTTTCCAAGTGTGAATTTGAATTCCCAAAGTACAGTTCCTCGGTCATGTATCGATAGTGAGAGGAATTCATGTGATCCAGCCAAGAATTTAATGCATAAAGATTGGACATCTCCTAAGTCACACAATGAAGATTCGTCAATTTTTAGGTATTGCCGGTATTATCGAAGATTCATGAAGGTTTTCGAAGATCTCCAACCAAGACCAACACACCCAAAGAAGTCAAGTTTGATGGGTATAAACAAGAAGCAGCTTTTCACTATTGAAGCAGAAATTGTCCCAGTCACCAATCCTTGCCTTACCAGATGAGAAGCGAAGATTTCATCGCATACTGTACACTTCAAAGAAGGGTTTTGCGTTGTTTGATGCAAAAAGAAAAGATGATATTCTTATGCATCACGCCATTTGAAAATATCATGTGAAGAACTACTAAGACACATGATTTTGGAACTTAGAGCAGTAGTGTTTTCGCTCTTAAAATTTGAGGCACTATCAGTACATAACCAAGTGTACTGTGTTCATTGATCATAAGAGCTTAGAACACATTCTTGATCAGAAGGAACTAAACATGAGACAACGCCAATGGTTTGAGTAGCTCAGTGATTATGATTGCGATATTGGTATTCGACCCTGGGAAAGCCAATGTCATTGCTGATGCTTAGACAGGAAAGAACGAAAAACCACCATTAAAGTTCGAGCCTTAGTCAATACTATTAGTTTTGGATCTTCCCACACAGAATCTTGAATTCTCATAACTGAAGCACGGAACCCAAAGACCAACAAGAAAGAAGAAGTTTGGTAGATTGTTGGTTGAAAACCTAAAATCCAGAGGCAAATAGGAACGGAAAAGTTTGGAACCAACCGTACGGAAGGAACCCTATGCCTCAATGTGCAGAATTGGTTACTTGTTATGGGATTTCGGACTGTGATCATGCACAGTCCCACATCATCAAAATGACTCCATACAACTGGGTTCTGACAAGATGTACCAAGATATGAAAGAGTAGCAAATATTGGCCCAATATGAAACCGACATATCGCCACCTATGTAAGCAAGTGTTTGACCTGTGCTAAAGAAAAAATTGTCAAGGCTGAACATCAAAGGCCATCAGGATTGTACAACCCAAGATACCTGAATGGAAGTGGGACAACATCACTATGGATTTTGTTACTAAGCTTCTAAGTCATCGCAAGGCTACGATACCATTTGGGTGATCGTTGACCGGCTCACTAAGTCTGTGATCTTCACACCGATGAGAGAGACTGATCCTTTGGATAAACTTGCAAGAATGTACCTAAAGGAGGTGGTCACGAGACATGGAATTCCTGTCTCAATCATTTGTAATCGTGACCCGAGATTCGCATCCAATTTCTGGAGGTCACTTCATAATGCTTTGGGTACTAATTTGGATAAGTACTGCGTACCATCCACAAACAACGTGCAAAGCTAGAGGTAACCATTCAAAACCTCGAGGATATGTTGTGTACTAGTGTGATTCACTTTGGTAAGGGTTGGTTTAACCATTTTGCCCATTATTCGAGATTTTTCATACAACCATAGCTATCACGCTACAAAAAGCCACACCATTCTAAGCGATCACTTTATGGTCTAAAGTGTCGTTTACCTATTGTAGGTACCGAAGTTTTGGGAAGCTCAGACCTCGGGTCCATAACTAATTTAAGAGACCACTGAGAAATCATCCAAATCAAGCAAAGGATGCAAGCCGCTCATGATCGCATAAGAGGTTTAGCGCCGATACTAAAGCGTAAAACTCAATGGAATTCCAAGTCAGGGATACAGTATCTTAAAGTTTCGCCTTATAGAAAGGGGTCGTACGTTTTTGGCAAACGGGGGAAGTTAAACCCTAGGTATGTTGGACCTTTCAAGGTGATAGGAAATTGTTGTAGAGGGTTTGCCTTAACAAGCTCGAATCATCCTGAAGAGTTGAGCATAGTTGTTTCAAAATACATTTACATGTGTCCAACTGAAAAAGTACATGCCGAACGACCAATTAGCAGTTCCGTTGGATGAAACTTCATCTTGATGACAACTTCATTTACGTCGAAGAAGCCAGTTAAGATCATAGACCATGAAGTTAAACGGTTGAAGCGAAGCTGGATCCCATTAGTCAAGGTTCGATGGAACTCCAAGAGAGGTCCTGAGTTCACGTGGGAACGTGAAGACCAATTCAAGAAGAAATACCCACACCTCTTCACCAAGACCGCACCGTCGTCAAGTGCTGCATCGTGAGCCTTGAGGACAAGGCTCGTTTAACGGGGGAAGTCTATAACACCCCGTGTTTTCAAGTCATTGACGACGTCAATAAATCTACTATTTATTTTAGTGTTGTACGCGTTTGCTTTTAAGATTAAAGTGTTAAGTTAAATCGCGTAAGCTAAAAGCGATTATTCAATGTAAACGGGCATCAAACAATTAAGCGTTTACATCAATCAAGTATTAAATAATTATTTTGAGAATAATTATGGTCTTTGTTCATTTTATTTTTATCGGATACGTAAAGTGTATACGTTTCGCGATAAAATGCGTTTAGGCATACCCGGAATCACGTTGATTAATCTACGCTTCAATAAATACCCACAATTGTACCCAATACCCAAAATTTTATCATTTTATTAACCAAGAAGCCATAAGGCCGGATATGGATAGATAAAACACAAGGAGATATTTAACTTTGTATTAGAACACATGTTATATTCATTTAGAAGCAACCATCTTACAATATTCACCAACTAGTCTTACATATTATGACAACAAGTAAACACCCATACCAATCACCTTCCAAGCCACTCCCCCCCCCTATGGGTTTCTTACACAAGTTATTCCAAGTAACCATAGTTAGGTTAATGAGATATTTGTAGGATATAATAGAGCAAGACTTGTAGAAAACATACACTACATTTCCTTAAGAAAAATCAACACAAAAACCTCTCTTTTGTCTCCCTCTAGCCCACGGCCAAGATCCAAACACATACAAAATCCATATCAAACTTATTTACAACACTTACACACATTCCTACATGATATCTAAGATGACCTAAGGTGATTGGAAGGTTTCCTTGAAGGTTTACAAGGGTTAAACAAGGATAAAACAAGATTAGGGTTTCTTGAAAGCTAGGGTTTTCTTAGTGTTACAAGCTTTGGTTTTTAATCTAAACAAGGGTTTAGATTGTGTTGTCTATCATCATTGTTCATCATAAGGTCATCTAAAAACCTTTATCTTTTCATTATCATGATTATATGTGTATATGATGTTTATATAGCTAAATCACCATTAGGACACTTTTTAAACATGTAAAAGAGATTTTTACTTGTGATTATTGTTTTGTACACTTTTATATATGTTATGAAATTCATGATATCATGTTAAAATAGGTATATAAGTGATGTACCATGTTGGTTAAGTGTAAAGATGTATATGTATAAATTAGGGTTTTAAAAGCACTTAAGGAAAGTTATTGTTTTCATGAGTTGTTAATGACTTGATAATCTTGTTATCATGGAATCTCATGGACTAAATATGGACTTTGGACGTTTTTATGTAAAATGATTATTTAATACAAAATAGGTGATTTATGGTTTTTATGAAAATTATAGATTATTAAATATTATGTTAAGACTTGTACTATTTGGACAAAGGACAATTAAAAGACTATGGGACATAATCATACATTGTATTAAATATGATAAATTATATAATATAGATTAGTGGTAAGAGTCCATAAGGTGAAAACAAGGAAACAAGACTTAATTTTTGGACTCATGAAGGATCAATGCCAACATTTCTGGCCAAATTCGAGTTATAAGATATTTTAATATATTTATGTTTTTATAAGATAATACATTTTCACGACGATTCGAAAAGGATAAGAAATTTGTCAACGGTATTAATAACGAAAACGTTACGGGTAAAAAAACGAGTTATCGTTGTATAACGGAGTTTAGTTTAAAAATAACTTTTATAAAATTTATATCAAACAAGCAAGTTGATACTTATAACAAATAATACATATTTTTAGGATTCCAAAAATGATAAGAATCGTATGTTTCAAATAATATGTTAGAGTTATGAATTTCGCGAGTTTACGACAATTAATACTTTTATAAAACTATTTTTATAAAAGTTACTGTTTCATGACGAATAGTTATATTTTTGTAAACCTTATAAATTGATAGGATTTTCAATAACGAGAACGTCCTCGAAAGAATCGCTAAAAACGGAGCTATAACGAATAAAATACGACATTTACAGGTTTTACGACAACAAATACGATTTAAATAAAACTTACGTCTGATGTGAACAGTAAAGTTACTGTTCATCAGGGGGTCAAAATATGGAAAATGTCAAATATGATAACTCGTCTTAATACGAAAAGATGGGCATAAGAAACGCAAGAAACGGATTAGAAACGTGAAAGTTATGACGATTTTACCAAAAGTATGTTTATAAACATTTTAATTTTATAAACATGTTTTCACTTAAACATTTAGATGGTGATTAGCTATATAGGCATATGCATGGTAGGAGTACTTAATGTAATTAGTGCTTATACGACCTTAATTTAATTAGGTTGCATTTAGCAATTTCGCGTGGGAGCGTTATGTGGAATACCTTGGCATCACTCACTCAAGGTGAGTTCATAGCCCCACATTTTATATGCTTTTGTTTTATAAAGTTTTTGGGGTGAAAAACATGCAATGCTTTACAATTGGACACAAGTGGTTAAGTTTCATATTATGATTACGTGTTGCCTAAGTAGCGATAACCCAACCTGAGCCCATTATCATGAACTGTCAATTACTGGACTGTGAGGGCGAATGTTATGAATAGATCTATTGGGTTTGACAACCCCGTTCGGGTGATTAGCTATCACTGGACAAACGAACGTATACCATGTCGAATATAGGATGTTGCGGGTTAGAACATCACCACGGGCAATGTAGGCCATTAATTTGGTATTCATACACGTCAAGCTTTAGTGTCATGAGCTTAGAGCAACGTAATTACATTTATATGATGTCTGCATCTGTTGCATTATCATACACTTGGGAAATCTTGTGGTCCTACAATATATGATTTATCAAACCTATGAATTCACCAACATTATTGTTGACGTTTAAAGCAATGTTTTTCATTGGATCAGTAAGCAAGAGGTACAAGGGATATATTGGTGGTTTTGATTGGGATTTCATGCATTAAAGATTTTGTCGCAATACATTTTGTATAACTGTATGGGCTAGAAATCTTTGTACTTTGAACAGTGCCAAGTGAAGCTCCGTCTTTGTAACAAATACTTTGTTTAAATCAATCGTATCAGTTTTTTTAAAACGTCTTTTTGGTCGCTTTCTTTATACATATTGTGTTATTGATCTGAGGAAGTAAACACGCCCCGGACCATTATTCCGCTTTGCGACCCAATTTGGGGGGTGTTACAGACTCATCTATAATTCACCTATGTACTTTTTAATATTGTTACGCGTTTTCTTTTAATTCGTTAAACGTTTAAGTTAAATGCGCTAAGCTAAAAAATTATGTTCAATGTAAAACGGGCATCAAACGATTATAATGTTTACATCAAGCAAGTGCTAGTAATTATTTTAAGATAATTTATTAACTTTTTTACATTTTATTTGTATTAGTTAGTAAAAGTGTTTACGTTTTCACGATTTATAAAATACGTTTAGATACCGAAATCACCAAAACTTTCTCGCTTTCAACAAAATACCCACTTTTATACCCAAACATAGAAAAATTACACAATATTCACTCTAATACATACTTATGGCAGGATATGGGTTAGAGAAACAAAAGAAATTATCAAGTTTGAGAATATACTACTCATTTTCATGAGATGTTCTCAACTATTTGGGAACACTTAGATATTTTATGCAAGACTTCTATGCATCTTGACCAAAGACTTCCATGATTTGCTCACTTATGTCTTGGACTTCCATGTTCACCATTTGACTAGCCTAGTGCATATAATACTTGCACTCTTGATAGGAAAACACACAACACTTCAACACTTAGCAAAAAGATTAACTTTTCCTCCCTTTTCTTCCTTATTTGGCCACGGCAACAAACACCCTTCATATATAATGCATAGCTTGATTTTACAAGACCATACACACATTTACACATCATTACTATGATAACCTAAGGTGCTTTGAAGGGTTGGCTAAGCATTTGCAAGATTTAATCAAGTGATTTCAAGATTAAGGTTTTCTTGGAAAACTAGGGTTTTCACCCTTTGTTTTCAAGCAAGGATTTAAATCACAAGGGTGTGATTTGTTTTCACATTTACCGCTCATCATACTAAGGTTATCTAAGACCCTACTCATTTCATAATCATGATTTTATGTGTATATAAGTTCTTTATAGTAAGAATCACCATTAGGATACTTTTAAACATGTAAAATGATCTCTGGCTTGTGATCATGGTTTTGTATATTTTTACTCATATTATAAGGTTGATAATATCATGATATGATGGTAATATAAGTATTGTATCATGTTGAGTTAAGTGTAAAAGTTATAAGTATAAACTAGTAAGTAAAAGTTACTTATGGAAGTTCATGGAAATATAAGTATGTACCCATTTGGATCTTGTGATTCTTGGACAATATATGGAAAAATGATGGATTAGGGACCCTAAAGATGGAAGACATGTGAAAATGAGTGTTGTAATAGACTTGTAACAAAGTGGTTAAGCTAGAAAGTTACGAAAACAAGTTTTAACATATTTTTATCAAGAATTTCATTAGGGTCTGTTTGAATTCGATTTTTAAGGTAAACATTTTATATTTTTATAAAATACTACGTCTCATGATGATTCCAAAAAGGTAAGAAACTCGAAAAACGGATAGATAACGAAAAAGTTACGGTAAAACAGATTTACGTTAATACCGGTTTTATAAAATAAACTTTATAAAAGCAAGTTATAAAATACTTCTAAAACAGCAAGTTTGATATTTTTATTATATTATACATATTTTTAGGATTCCAAAATGATAAGAATCGTAATTTTTCAATTAATAACGAAGAAGTTATGATTTTCGCGAGTTTACGACAATAAATACTTTTATACAACTATTTTTATAAAAGTTACTGTTCATGACAGAATCATTAATTTTTGTACACTTCATAAATAAATAGAACTTTCAATTACGAGAACGTGCTCGAAAGAATTACTAAAAACGGAGCTAAAACAAATAAAAT
>BQNB010127543.1:0-16637 GCA_026074375.1 Tanacetum coccineum
TACCCCATTTGTAAAGTAGGTCCACAGTCTAAGGGATGAAAGAATGCTTCATTAGTTTGATGTTGAGGTGCATGTTGTCATAGCATACTACTTCTCGTTGGGCTTGTGGATACCAATGAAGTGAGCCTATTTGATGTCCTTCAATTAGTGGTGCAAACCGTAACCGATTTTTTTAAAAACCGGAACCGGTTTTTAAAAAAACCGGTTTTTATTTAACCGAACCGGTTAAAAATAACCGAACCGGTTAAAAATAACCGAACCGGTTAGACCGGTTTTCGGGTTTAATAAGCGACCGGTTTTTTACCGGTTCTAAACCCGGTTTTATCCGGTTTTTTAAAATAACCGGTTTTAACCGGTTTTTTTTTTTTTTTTTTTATATATCCGTTAAAAAAAACCGGTTTTAACCGGTTAAAAAAACCGGTCAACAAAGTCGGTCAACTAGCCGTTATAAAAAAAACCGGTTTTAACCGGTTAAAAAAACCGGTCAACAAAGTCGATCAACTAGCCGTTATAAAAAAAACGGTTTTAACCGGTTTTTTTAAAAAAAAACCGAACGGTCATATAGCCGTTTTATATACGTTTTTTTTTTGTTTTTTTGTGTTTTTTTGATGATTTTAAGCCATTGGATAGTAGTTCATAAATCACATGTAATGAGATGGGGTTGAAAACAATCAAAAAACCCTCACTAATATCTCCTGTATCTCTATATCGTGATTATAAATACTCTAATATTCTCTAATCAACTCTATAATGGAAAACTACTATCACAAACATAGCTTTCCACTTAATCCCTCCGTTTCTATAGCATATACGAAAAGTTTACACATAATGATGGTGTTGTGCATATTTGACCAACTACCGAGAAAAGGATGATGTTTGGTCTAATTATGATTTGTGGTGTTATGATTGATGGGGTGGAAAAGGCGCGTTTGCAAGAATATGTTCGAAATTTTTTAACCCCACGTTCGAACACTACACTAAGGATTATAAGAGCGGTTGTAGTGCTGTTAGCCAAATGATAACGTCACATAGGTAATATTGGTGCGGTATGAGTCTAGTTTTTATTATTGTTAATGATGCGGTTCGAACTTTGATTTTACGCAGTTTGTCATTCAACAAGCGGCTTCCATTCAACCACTTCGACAATGTCATGCTTATGAGATCATCAAAAGGAGGATACAACCGTCATGGGTAGCCAACATGTAAAGTCGTACTCTCTTAGAAGTGATGCTTTTTAAATTATGAGAAACGGTAAAAAAAGCCATATTATGATGGTTTTCATGATTATAAATATGGTGTTTCTATATAACATACGGATACTTGGCCGCAACACATGGTACGAAAATTTTTATTCTAGCCGTTACGGGCTCATTGGTTAATCCCGAATCTTGGTTATTAATGAAACGACAATTCGCTTTTATAAATATTTGGTTTTATCCTCATAGGGATGCTAATTTTCAAGAAAATTTTTCATGACACTTTAATTGAATATAAGTTTAGATATAAAGTTTTTCGTTCACTAGATAATGCATCCATAATACTCAGAGTCTATGGAATTGTTTAAAATTACGTAATAAAACCGTTTTAGATGGTGTTTTTTTTTCAATCCCTTTGTGTTGCTCCTGTTATAAATTTATTCGTGCAGCCGGCATTAAAAATATGTGATAGTTTAAAGATGAAATTTAGGGGTTTATTAGTAACTATATATAGTTCGAGTAACGTGAGACTTTAAACGCTTTTAATGAAACACTTGTTAATATAAATAAGTCCGTTTCGATAAGCGACAACTATATTTAGTAGATTGGGATCTACTAAATGATTTAACTATTTTTTACAAGTTTTTAAAGGGGCAACAACTATATTATCGGGTGTTTATTACCCAACTAGCTCATTAGTTTTAAATCAAATTTATGCTATGACGGAAAAATTAGACGAATAAAAAACTCACTAGTCAATTGTTTAGAAGAATGGGTAATTAAAGTTATAAAAAAGAAATTTGTAAAATATTTTGCAAATTTACCTTTGGTTTTTTACTTGTTCTTCCGCCGCCACTTAATCCTTGTTTAAATGTTGGAGGCGTAGAACTTTTAATACATAGAAATAATAAACAAATTTTAGACTTATCTTTGGGTATTAGCCACTAAACACATTCGACCCCAACTAGATAAAATCCCAAATTTTTAAATTTTAACGATAACTTATTAAAAATTATTTGGATTTATGCAACAAATTTTTGGTCTACAACAAAAACCCATATTGTGATCAAATGTGGGCCGGATGTCACGAAATGGCAAGTGACATTAATATAAACCTTTTGATAATAGTTTATTTGAAGGACGATACTAATAGCGTCAGCGAACATCGGGCCCCTACAAGCGAGTTGGTGACCAATATAGGCTACAAACTTTTTATTACTTTTAAGGCCGAAGAGTTTACAACTTTGACAATTTTGGCTTGGTGGAAAGAAAGGGAAATCCAATTTCCAATTTATCGCTATGGGCTCGTGGACTTATTAACGGTCAAGCTTGACAGGTTTAGCTTCCGAATCGGTTTTTCTTATAAAATAACATTAGACGGTAGAATTTATATCGGAAAGAAGGTCATGAAAAACCCCCGAATCGTTGGAAGTATGTGTATGTTGAAAGATTCATTTGGACGGACATAGAGGGGGGGGGGGTTAGGGTACAACATGAAAACATCGTGGAAGGTCCGATATTAGAAGAGTTGAAAGAAATATAGCAAGTGAAGATGTTGATTTAGGGATATCCACTCTGAATACCGTCGTGATCCAGGAATCTTGGACTCAACTAGGGTATGAATAACATTGAATTGATTAAGCACAGCGGAAATATGAAATAGAACACAATTCAACATACTAATAAGGTTTTTTTTATTCAAACATGGATAAAGAAACGTTACTTAGCTACTAACTACTACACGCTCTATGCGTTTCTAGACTCTCATTGGAGAGACTACTATGATGGATACCTCTAAACCTACTCGACAGACCCTCTTTATATAATAGAGGGTGTAGAGTTTACAAGACAAGGATAAGATCAAATCTTATTTAACCAGTCTTCAATCATTCATAAATACTTTTGACTTATTTAACGTCTTTAATCATCATAATTTTTACTTTAAAAATTTTTTTTTTGACAAGTCTTCAATCATCAATAAATACATTTCACCTGTCTTCAATCAGCATTAATGTTGATCTTTATCTTTTAAGCTGAGCATTAAATACTGTTTGACTAATCTTCAATCATTTATTATGTTATTACAGCTTTTGTCTTGTAGGTCCTCCATCTTTAATATGTTTTGTCATAATCAACTCAAATTATAATTCCCAACATACCGAATTAGATGAAGGCGAGTTTGAAGACTTAGATATTGAACACGTAGATGTAGAAGATTTTTTGAAAGATTTTATGGATTGAGTATAACGGGTGATGGCAATGCCGAAGCTCGACATACTTGATTACATTAATATGTTTTCGGGTGATGATCATGCCGAAGCTCGAAATGTAATTAGTATTTATATATTTTAGTTGGTATAATTGTATTGTTTTAAATAAAAGATATGGTTGTATTTTTTTAGTATGTTTCCGGTGCAAAATAAAAAAGTTATGATTGTATATGTTTTGTATGTTTCCGGTGCTAATGTTTAGTTAAATGTTTGATAATTAAACAAGTTTTTTTTTAATTAAAATAAATGTTCGAAGATTTAAATCCGAAAAAAACGGAACGGTATTATAATAACCGATTCCGAACATTTATAACGAAAAAATCCGAACCGGTAAAAAAACCGATAAACGAAAATTTATAACCGAAAAAAACCGATTCCGAACATTTATAACCGAAAAAAACCGATTTCGGAAAAACCGAAAAAACCAAAACCGGTTATTAGAAAAACCGGTTATTTTAAAACCGGTTTTCTAAAAACCGGAAACCGGTTTTAACCGATTTTTTTGCACCTCTACCTTCAATCAGCTGCAAATTATACCAATTATACCGCTCACGTTATTTGCAGATACCGATGATTTGAGGACGGACATGCAATTGGAACACGATACTCTCATATAACATACAAATTAGACTAGCATATACCATATTTACATACCCTTTGCTTCAAGGTCATGTTTGCTTCATTTAGTGAATGCTCCTGTATAATAAATAACTATCAGTAGAAGGATATAATTTTTTTTTATTTATATATATAAAATATGATGTTATTCGCTTACTTTTTTTTGAAGATCTGAAAGTGTGTCCAACATGAGCTGCGTCTGTAGGTTATATACAAGCTCATTAATTTATAGCTGCATTAGCATTCACTAGATCAAAGTAGATAAATGAGATTTATAAGATACCCTTGAGAGATGTATCGAGCTGCTTTTCTAGGGACTCAAGCTCCTTGCAGTTCAGAGGGACAAGATCCTCGCCCAAGAGATTCCTAGAGTTGATAACATCCGAGTCACATATTAGTCAGCAAGTATAGCGGTGCAAGTTGGACAAGCTTTTTCTTAATATCGGGTTAATGTAAATTTGTATTTTATCTTTAGCCGTCCAAATACCTAATATTACCATTGAATAAAATGATTTAGAAGATTCAATGTTTAAAATGCTTTGATTATCATGAGTGATACACTAATTAGTTATAAAATTTTTGGAAACTTTTGGTCAAATAATTTTCAAATGAACCAACTCAAACCAATGACCCAACTGAAAGTTTGGAACAGTACAAAATTAACCCTTATTGAACCAAACTTTTTTCACCGGTTTCCCAACATATCAGACCGGCACATCAAGTCACCATACATAGCGGTAAAGAACAAATATCGAGCCCTCATTCTTTTTTCAAACATTGATTACCTTTGAGATCGTTGCAATGCTTCATAGCGCGCCTTAAGTCTCAAATACTCCTGCTGACTACTTAGCTCCTACGACAACCATAAATATTATAACCATACTAGAATTATATATAACTCATGGAATGTCTCATAATATTTTCATTACGAATATAAGTATATGAATAGCATCAGATCATCATCTGTTTTGTATATCTAATGTCTATTGCCGATTCCGTAAATATCACAAATAGTCCTATATATTAACCCTAAACTTGTTTTTTTTAAGGAAAATAATCACAAAAGAGAAGACGCATGTTAACCCATGAGTTTATTATAACATGTACTAATAATAACATTGAACGTTATTTGTTTTATTAACAAGGTAAACAAGTAGTTGATCACAATGCATAATTTGGAGATTAAAATCCACAAGCCCTAACTAAATGCCTCTCTTAATGAATAATTGAACCTGCATTAAAGAGATGAAGTTATTTAGTCAACTAGCTTAACTGTGGAACGTTTGTGGTTAAAATTATTTAGAATAATATTAGATTTTTTAAATTAAGGCAAATATACTATTTTCTAGGGCTTTTATATCTTCTTTCAAAAGGTATCATGACAAGTTTTAATTTCATGATACGATTTAATTTTAGTAAACCGATCTTCAACAAATACTAATAAAGATTCAAATTTCTAAATTTCATTTGTTAAACCTTAAATATATTTCATGAAGAAGATACCACTGGGCCCCTCATAGAAATAATCAGATGTGTGTATGGCCGTACCTGAAAACTCAAGAAGATATGTCTCATTGATTTTCAGTAATCTTGATTACTTCATATATGAGAAACAGAATCGTTAAATATGGAATGACATTGATCCATATCCATTTTAACAACGGTGTCGGAAACAAAGGGATTGTAAATTCATAAATCATTTGTTCATGCCCTGTGAAACCATACTCAAATTATCTGGGAGCATTGGCGTGTTGCTAGACGCTTACCAATGTTATTATATTATTCATACATGTCCAAGTGGGAGCTGTTGGAATATGTTCATATATGAATTAATATATGTCCGGAATATTTATTTGAACCTAAGGGGACGCACACGTTAATACGTAAACAATGTTTAATTAGTGTGTTTAGTAAACGATCGTTATATGATAACAAGTATTAAAATATTAGTCATTAAAGAGTTAAGGGACTAAATATACAAAACCGAAAAATAGAAGGGTATGGTTTGGCTTTGCTTCTCCTAGTCGGTTACAAAGCCCATTCCATATGGGTTTAGGATGCTTGAACAAGGTCTATATATAGGGGTTAAAGTTTTTCATTATTCATATCTTGAAAAACCTAAAAAACCAAAATTCGTCCTTGTGCCTCTACTCCTAATACTCGACCGAACTTCAAAACCCAAAAGGTTTCGGTTCTCTTGTTTCTTCCTTCTTGGTTCGATCGCAACAAAACCCACAAAGGGTTTTTGTGGTCTTTTGGTGGTTCGACCTTCAACAACAAAGACTCATTCGGTTTACTTGATTGTCAAGATTCGTTGATCGTTTGCTAATACACTACTAGTACTAGCATACTTCATTGTTTGCTAAGAACGTATTGTGTGTGGAAGCTTAGAGGAATCATACCTTTGATTCTTGGTGGTTTCGCGTGTGACGTTATACACACGCGTATATAGAAGACGGTGTTTACGGTTACCTTTAAACGGTGTATCGTTTCGTGCTAAAAGGTAACTTCTTCTATTCTTGTTAATTAATGTATTCTACATGTTATCTTTATTCCGCTGCGTACTCGTGTTAATTAATATGGTTAATTAGATTGTAAAACCCAACATTATTAACAAGGTAAACAAGTAGTTGATCACAGTGCATAATTTGGAGATTAAAATCCACAAGCCCTAACTAAATGCCTCTCTTAATGAATTGAACCTGCATTAAAGAGATGAAGTTATTTAGTCAACTAGCTTAACTGTGGAAAGTTGTTGGTAAAAATATTTAGCATAAATAGATTTTTAAATTAAGGCAAATATACTATTTTCCAGGGCTTATATATCTTCTTTCAAAAGGTATCATGACAAGTTTTAATTTCATGATACGATTTAATTTTAGTAAACCGATCTTCAACAAATACTAATAAAGATTCAAATTTCTAAATTTCATTCGTTAAACCTTAAATATATTTCACCTGTCACCTTTAATATCATTAAGCTTAAATGGACCTATCTTATATATTATTACAACATATATCTTTTTGTATAACACATATTGTAATAATATGTGGGACTTATATTTTACTAATAATCATAAAACTACATATAACATATTTATGTAATAAGCACATAAGATGAATTATTTGTGAAATCTTACCAATTTTTTGAAAATTTCTACACATTAAAAACTTCTCTTCCAAGTATTGTGAAACAATAAATATGAAAAATCTCTGACAGGTTAAAGATTTTCGTGATGCATGATGATATATTTCCCTAAAATTGATCACACGTTTCTTTAAATAAAATTTGCCATCTCTCTATATATAATTTCTTCATGAAACACTTTTCTAAATCCTCTTCTTCTCAGCTTATTCACATTGTTAAGGTTAGTTTAACTTCATTACGAATTTGCAAAATCCAGATATTGTTGAATATATCTTATATATATATATATATATATATATATATATATATATGCGTATGTTTTTTCATTATTTGTTTTTTGTTTTCACTTAAAAAGTCTGTTGTTTCTTCTCGAGGTGTTCATCTTTGTTACATTAGTTTTATGTCTCGAACGATTAACAATTTTTAGTATTATGTGTTTTTTTGTTATATGGTGTTGTTGTGGTTTAGGTTATTGTTTGAGGGGTAGCTTTTCTGGGTGTGTGTTTAGCATAGCCGTCTCGTAGATTTCGGTGGCCCTAGGCAATAATAAAAAAGAGGTCTTATTAAACTTGTAAACTAAAGAGAAATTGCACTGTATTTGTATTATATGACTCATATATGTTTAATGTTATAAGTATTTATGTACAAAACTAAAAAAATGTGGCCCCTGAAGCCATGTACGACGACACCTAATGCACACCCCTCCGAGACCCCTCGGGTGCTTAGTACTTTTGTTGCGTTATTCCTTGTATCTGTGAGGGTATATTTTCTAGAAACGTATAGACTAAGTAATTCATCTAGCTTTTAATTATTGTGTTCTTATATGGTTGGTATGTTTTTGTGTTTCTTTAGTCCTTGCTGCTTTAGACATTCTATTTTATCTTTAAAGAACACAATCTATGTATCATCAATAATCCGTAATCAATAAAACAAGTCTACTTTGTTAAATACGCGGAGTACTCGTAGTTTAAACAAATAACGATTTTATAGGATTTAGAGACGGTTTTCTCTATAACCGTACTAAAATAGCGTACCAAAAAATAATTTTTTGTGTAGTAGTGTATAATGCCAAAGATATGGAATACTATTAGCAATAACCTAATTATTGATCACGGTTTATGTTTCACTAGTTTTTTTATTAATTATTTATTACGAAGACACGCACATACACTTTCACACGGTTTACGCTTACTGATTATATAAATTAATTTTACAGTTACATTCTACCAAATTTTCTAGAGTGTTAATTCAACACCGAGAAGCTAGTTGTGAATCAATGGAGGAAATATTAGATTCAAACTACGAAAACACTTGCCATAAAAAAAACGAAAACACTTATCAGAATCAATGGAGGAAATAATAATGCCGTTAAAAAAAAATAGAGTGAACGATAGTTACACTTATTCACAGAAATACAAAGGTGTGGTTCCGATATATACAAATAACCAACGCATATGGATCGGAACATTCAGAACAGAACTAGATGCAGCTATAGCTTATGATCGAGTATCTATCAAGCTTAGAAGTTCTGATGCCTCAAGAAATTTCCCTTGGAGTGAAACAACAGTCCAAGAGGCAAAGTTTCAAAGTCTTTTTAGTATGGATTCTATTTTAGCAATGATCAAAGGCGGGTCATATCAATCCATGTTTGATAATCTTCTAAGCGAAAAAGAAAATGACAGTGATATATTTGTGGAAAAAAGTTGTGGTATTTCTCCTAGGCTACTTTTCGAAAAGGAGTTAACACCTAGTGATGTTGGTAAACTTAATAGATTAGTTATACCTAAGAAACATGCTGTGATGTATTTTCCTCCGGTACCCGATCCTGATACTGATAAGTCACAAGGTTTTGCTAATGATGAGGTGATTCTTAGTTTCTATGATGTTCAAAAAAAATTGTGGAAGTTTCGCTATTGTTATTGGAAGAGTAGCCAAAGTTTTGTCTTTACTCGCGGTTGGAATCAGTTTGTTAAGGAAAAGGGACTAGTGGAGAATGATAAGGTACGTTTTTATTTTCTGGAGAATCCTGGAATGCAGAATTTGGGGTTTTATATTATTGATACGGATACGGATTTGTCTACGAGTAATATTGGAGCGAGTTTGAAGCTTGGTTTGGGAACACAAGTAAAGTATATAGTGCCAAAGGAAGAGGAAGCGAGTTTGAAGCATGGTTTGGGAACACAAGTCAAGTATATAGTGCCAAAGGAAGAGGAAGCGAGTTTGATAACATGATCAAAAACAATTATATTAAATAAGGAAGAATCACCTAGAATAAGAATTTACCATCAACCTCAATTGTCTCAAATTAAGCCTTAATCAGCGAGCATCAAAATTAAATTCTCGTGCCGCATGTGAAATCATGTCCTGCAGATGAACAATATGTTCTGCACATAACAAAAACATGAAAAAGGATGAGGAACTTTCTATTAACAAATTCTTAGTTACGTATTGCAATCTATATATATTAAAAACAACCGTCTAAACAACCTTTCGAATGAATCCTTGGATTTTAGTAACCAATGATTACAGATTATATGAAACACAAAAATTATATCTGCGTTTTTTTATGTTGTCGGTTTTCTAATGTCCAACCATTGATAACAAATTCCTAAACAAAATCAAAATTCAAATCATTACATATTGATAAACCAATATAGTCTAAACTTTTGTTTTTACATTTAGGCTATCACCAGACTGTGGTATACATATAACTCTTTACTTAATGGATTTCTATTTGATTGTGTATTCTGACTTATTTGTCAATAATAATTTGAATCAAGCTTTTACGTTTCTGATTAATTAGCTTGCGTTAATCAAATACAATAGATTTTAAGATGTCATTAGAAATTTTCATCAACAAAAGGAAACTATTATCAATCTGCTAATCAAGATAGATAAATCAAATACGAAATTATAGATCAAGAACGAAACCTAAAACCTAGTCAATAACCGATTAACAACCCCTACAGTTTAACCTAAAACACCAAAAACACATCAAACACATAATCAGACATACAATTCTAAACCGAGAAAAGAAATTTCTAAACGTGTATTTGAAAGTACTTAGTATCATACCTGGTAAAGTACATGGTTGAGGACGGCTTATTTATGGTGTAAACATCAAACGCAGCTGCATAGTACCAACAAATTCAAACAAAGAACCGTATTGCCTATTACATCAAACACATCATCCTTTTAACACAAAACATAATTCAAACAGAGATGAAACACATATTTGTTTGTGAATCGTTTGTATAAACATGAAACACAAAATTGGCTTACCTTATAAATAAAATCCACAATTATAGGGTTAACATGAAACTTACAATTTTTGTTCTTGATATTTGATTAGGTTTTTGTAAATTTGGGGGAAAATGATGAAGAGGTCAATTGATTTGAATGTGCTATCGAAATAATTGAACTTGCCAAATTAAGTCCTTTATGTTTTATGTAACTGCCGAAAATTAAGAGGCTTCTTTTAGAAGCTTTGGGGTAAAATTACACTTTAGAATTTGAGTATTCTTTTTTAGAGGAACATTCATGGTCTTTTTTAAGTGCTGTATATTGAAATATATAGAAGATAGATAGATAAATAAATTGATGAGAAATACTAGATGTGCATAAGTTTAGCAAAAAAAAGGCGGTTGGAAATTCCGGGGGTATCTTGCGTATGGCATGCTAATTCTTTTTGCAAAAAAATAGTGATGACGGTGTCTGATTATTTTGTGATTAAATAGAGGTAAGTGTGGTTAATACGGGTGAAAGATATATTTGATGATTATTGGTGTGTATGTCCTCAATAGGTAAAAAAAAAAAGCTCTTTGGGATGTTCTTCGTTATGTAAGGTAGATAAATGGAACGGGGATGTTATTATCATGGTGATATTAATGAGTGTTCGTGTCAAAGTTTGTAGTATTCGGAAACTCATTTTAATCCACATGGTGCTCATAGATTTAATTCTTTTATTTTGGATTCGGGATTGGTTGAAGTTAATTAGGTGGATGTTGCTTTACTAGGTGTCATCGTATCCCGCAACCCGATGAGCAGTTAGATTAGATTCTTGGTTTCGAGAGTTTTATTAGTGGGAAAGCCCCTGAAACATCTAAAGCTGTTACATTGGAGGCAGGTTCTTGTCGGATCATCGGCCTATTCTTCATAAAGAAAATGGTTTACGATTAAGGCCCTACACCATTTCGTTTTTTCCATCATTGCTGAGATGGGGGTGTTTAACACATTTTGTGGAGAAACACTTGGATAAAACAGTCCTATGGTGGGAAATAATGCTCTTTAAGATTGATGAATAAAATTAGAAAATCTTAGCATCAGATTCGTTATTTGGAATAAGAGTAATTCGGGGCCCGGAAAAAACGAACAGCTTCGACTTAAAACCAGATGGTGGAAATTGATCTGTGCGACTATTGATAGAGGGCTTGGGAATGAAGAGTCTGGTCAATTCTCCAGCTTGCTTTCTTCATCATATCCAAAAAGATAGATAATTTGAATCTGAAGGGAGAGGGCTCAAAAGGCTAAAATTAAGGGCGGTAGAGGGAGATGAAAATTCGGTTTTTTCAGGGTATCATAAACAAAAGGCGTAGATATTCAAAATTATTAGGGGGGTTATGGTTGGATGGTATTGGATTGAAACCCAGAGTGATGTCAAGAAAGAGTTCTTCGACCATTTGCCATATCGTTTGGTAAGCCGGACAAATCCTACCCACAATATAAATGCTTCTATTAGTCTTGACTTTCCTAATAGATTTCTCATGTGCAGGTGATCATATGGAGAGGAGGTTTCGTAATGATGAATTAAGGAAATCGGGGTTTTTTTGGGAAATGTGATACCGACTAAGCCCCGGGTCCGGATGGATTTCCACGTTGGGTTTTTGCAGGACACTTTTGGCATCTTGATGATAGGATGTTTGTGAAGGCGTTGAGGTAATTTTTTAAATTTTCTGATTTACCAAAGGGTGTAATTATCTTCATTGCTTAATTCCGAAATTCTGGATGCTATCTTGTTAGGATTTTAGACGATTAGCCTCATTGGTAGCTATATAAATCATTGCTAAGATTTTAACGAATCGTCTTGTTGTTGTCCTTTGGGGGAATTATATTAATGAGGTTCTATCGGTTTCATTATAGATAGGCAAATTCTAGATGGGCCTTTTATTTTAATGAAGTCATGTTCTTGGTGTTGAAGATGAAAAACAAAACTTTCTTTTCTAAAGAAACTGGACTTGAAAAAGGAATATGACTCGGTAGTGGATTTCTTGATGTGTTTTCGCAAGTTTGGGTTTGTGGATAAATGAGAAAATGGATTCAATGTGTGTCTTATTCTGTCGAAAGGTCTATCATTATCAATGGTAGTCCTCAACCGACGAGTGTTTTCCATTTTGGGAGAGATACGTTAATAACAGGTGATCCGTTATCTCTTTTTTATCTTAATTAATCATGGAAAGTCCGCCATATTTCATTTCAAGAGTGGTTGATGCGGGGTATGTTTCGCCGTAGGTGTATCGATGTTGGTGGTTTGGTTATCTTTCGCACATGTTCTCCATGCGGATGATGGGGGTGGTTTTTATAGGTGATGGAGCAAAAGTAATATAACTTCTCTTATCAATGTCTTGATTGTTTTCATAAGGTTTGGGTTTAAAAATCAATATGTGCAAAAGCAAAATCATGGGCATTGAAGTTGATAATGTAAGTCTCTCGAGCGGCGACCAAATGCGGATGTCTTGTCTTTAAGCTCATTTTTTATTATCTTGGTTCTTGTCTTGAGGGACAATGGAATATAATTCATCTTGGAAGGACATTTATTGATAGAATTAAGAAAGACGTTATCAAGATGGGAAGATGAAAAATGTTTATCGATTGGTAGGCGGCTCATGTTATCAATCGGGTACTTGGCTCGATGCCTATTTGTCACATGTCAATGTTTAAGTTCCTGCAGGTGTCATTCAAATTCTGGAATCTCTTCGAAGTAATTCTTCAATGGTCATGGAGTGTGGGGTAAACATGCTTTGTGGGTTCACTGGAAGAAGGCTCTTGCTCCTAAGATGACGGTGGTCTAGGTATTTTTAGTCTTTATGCTCTTAACTAGAGGATTGATATTTAAATGGGGTTTGGGATTTTGAGCCTATGAGCCAACCGCTTTGTCTCCGTGTTATCAAGGCCTATTACACGGAGCCAATGGAAGATTGATGAGATTTCGGGTAAAGGAGCTAATTTCATGTTGGATAAAATTATTAAAGAGGTTAGGAGGCTTGAGGAAAAGGGTATTAACCTGCTTTTGTTCATGAAGAAGAAACTTGGGAATGGTCTTTCGACTTTATTCTGGGATGACGTGTGGTGTGATGGGGGCAAGCTTAAGAATAGATTCCCTAGAGCGTATGCTCTCGAAAACAGCAAACAAATTACAATAGGTCAAAAACTTGCGCATCCTAGTCTTTACCATTGTTTCGTAGACTTCGAGAGGAGGGGCTGAACTCACTCAATATTGAGAGTTTGCGAAAGTGATTAACCCTGTGGTCTTACTCAGTCTCCTGAAGCATGGTTTGGAACATTGAACAATTCTGGCTGGTTATACGTGGCATTCGTCAAGGAAACCATGATGATTCGCGATACTACTGAAGGTGATCTAAAGGTACTAGGTGGAGTCGTATGTTCCCAACAAAGAGAACACCTTCGATTGGAGGATAATGACGAACTCCTTACTTGCAAATAGATTTAACATTCCAGACCTCGGGATAGATATTTGAGTCTCATTCTTGTGTGAATTTGTGATGTCGGATTGAAAACCAATGAT
The DNA here is from genome assembly GCA_026074375.1 of Tanacetum coccineum. Lineage (NCBI taxonomy): Eukaryota > Viridiplantae > Streptophyta > Magnoliopsida > Asterales > Asteraceae > Tanacetum > Tanacetum coccineum. The sequence goes on from BQNB010127543.1 coordinate 14,035, forward strand.
CATTTGTTCCTTCGCTTGTTAACACGCAAGAGATTTCTTAAATTATTAAATCGGTGGTGGGACGTGCTTTTATGGATTATTAACCTCTTTACGGAGAATGGAGGTCTTGGATCGATTATGTAAAATGCAGAAGAAGAATTAAAAGCATGTTCCAATGGGTGGGGGGGGGGGGTGGGGTGGGGGGGGGAGGGGTTGGGGGGGGGGGTGTGGGGGGTGGGGGGGGGGGGGGGGGGGGGGGGTTGGGGTATTTTATTTTGTGATGTGTGGCTTCTATGGAATTTTCGTTAAGAAGATGTTCGAGGTCCATGCCCAAATCTAAGGAGGAAGTTTTTTGATGGAGATTATTTGTAGTTCTTGATTATGCGGCGTCGGTATAGATGCAATACTTTGTTTAGTCTGGGACGATTGGCTAGAAAAACCCGCTCTTTTTCTTTGGTAATTTCTAGCTCCTTGCTAGTTTTTTTTTAAATTAAAAGTCGCTTTTTTGTTCAAAAAAAAAAATGATCGAGTATACTATTCAAGCTTAGAAGTTAGATGCCTCAAGAAATTTCCCTTGGAGTGAAACAACAGTCCAAGAGGCAAAGTTTCAAAGTCTTTTTAGTATGGATTCTAGTTTAGCAATGATCAAAGGCGGGTCATATCAATCCATGTTTGATAATCTTCTAAGCGAAAAAGAAATGACAGTGAAATATTTGTGGAAAAAAGATTGTTGTATTTCTCTAGGCACTTTTCGAAAAGGAGTTAACACCTAGTGATGTTGGTAAACATAATAGATTAGTTATACCTAAGAAACATGCTGTGATGTATTTTTTCCTAGGGTATCCGATCACTGATATGATAAGTCACAGGTTTTGTATTGGATGAGGGTGATTCTTAGTTTCTTTGATGTTCAAAAAAATTTGTGTGAGATAGTTCGCTCTATTGTTATTGGAAGACGTAGCCAAAGTTTTTGTCTTTACTCGCGGTTGGATATCAGTTTTGTTAGGATAATAGGGACTCCCCTCCCAGTGGAGAATGATAAGGTAGGTTTTTATTTTCATGGAGATCTGGATGCAGAATTTGGGGTTTTATATTATTGATATTCGTATACGGATTTGTCTTACGAGTAAATTGGAGCTGAGTTTGAAGCTTGGTTTGGGAAACTCAAGTAATGTATATAGTGCCAAGAGAGGAAGCGAGTTTGCACGCATGGTTTGGGAACCACAAGTCAAGTATATGTGCCAAAGGAAGAGGAAGCGAGTTGAAGCTTGGTTTGGGAACACAAGTCAAGTATATAGTGCCAAAGGATGAGGAAGGAAGTGTCGAGGATCATGAGACGAAGGATGAAGTTATCCAAGCAAGCAATGTAGAGACAAAAGGAATTAAGCTCTTTGGTGTCCAAATAGCTTAATTGCAAGTTAGATGCTTTATTTTTATCAAAGCTTCAGTATTTGCTATTTCGGAACCTTAGAGATAGTTATGTCTAACCTCTTATATTGCCTTATTCTATTGAAAAACAATTTTGTTTGCTTATATGTTACATGTATTGATAAATTGGTAATCTGATGTTTAGATTTTTCATTCTTTCTTTTACTTTTTTAGCATAGTGTTTAATTGGCTACCTCACATTGTGCTTCTACAAGAACCTCCATTGTTTTTTTGGAAGGGTAAATTGAATGTAGACCATGTAGGAAATTTATTTGGTGTGAATGGTCTCTTGATATCAATTTGAATCGAATCGTGTAATCACTTCCATATTAAAGTATTTTGACCCTATATCCTTCGGGTTCACGAGATTCTTAATCGGATAGGACAGATTATTAGCCATTAAATTCTTAAGCACGAGAAATTAAATAGAACAACTTTAAAGTATTATGTGATGTTCTCTTTTGTAAATGAGACCAGAATGGTGGTTACAACCACCAACCGAATTCAGTTATTTTCGTTTAGTAAAAATCGTTTGGGTTTTGGGGCGCTGCCCCAAACCCCGCGAGAGGAGCCAGCAAGGGGCTCTGCCCATGGACCTCGCAAGGGGCGCTGCCCCTTGACCCTGCAAGGGGGCGCGGCCCCCTTACCCCTGCATCTTTGTCGTGGCGGTATCAAGTTAACTGTGACGAGTGTCCACTCCGCACCTCTTAACCCGTCTTGAGCTAAACTTGTATACGGCTGTTGGTCTCAAGTAAAACACAATTACATAAAATAACACTAAAATTACCAACAGACCATATATATGTACAATAGTTGTCAGTTTGGCTTAAGGGTCAGGGTTTAACTTAAAGAATAAAGGCAGGACAGGAAGATTGCCTATTGTGTCAAACAGTGACATAATAATTTTAGAATGTTAGGTAAGCTAGAGTGTGCTTAGACATTATTGGTTTGAACTTATTGCGTTGTTTAAACACGTATATTTAGCATATTTGAATGTTTAGTCGAAAAAAAAACTCGGGTTTTTCACTTATGTTGCTGAATGGGCTGTTTGAATACAGAAAAGTCTGGAAAATCAAGCAATTCAATTTGGAAATAAAAAACTCACGAGTGCCTCCCTTGCAGATACATTTGAGTCTGGTGCTCCATAATTGCATTTTTGATACCTCTCAAGGGTTTTGAGCATACTGCTAGAAGAA
>BQNB010127544.1:0-17659 GCA_026074375.1 Tanacetum coccineum
TGAATGGGATGCAGAAGAAGAAAGGAAAAGGTTGGAAGAAATGAAGAAAGCAAAGCCAAAGACTACCTCTCTTGCTCAAGTAGCTATGGGTTCATCATCCCAATTGTTACCACCAAAAAGTTAAATCTTGCCAAATCAAAGCCATTGGTGAGTAAATCTGCTACATTGTCATCAGTATGAACCTTGACCACATTAATGAGCCTTTGCTCATAACAATCTCGAATCGAAGTGATGTCAAATCTGATATTTTTGAAGTTGACATGCCCCAGTCTTCTGTGCCATAGGACAGCTTCATCCTCTGTTGCCTTTGCAACTAAACAGGTGATTCCACCAGAAGGAATAATGTTCTTTAGAAAGATTTCGATTGAATAAAAGTTCTTCTAGATCAGAGTCTCTTCACAAGCTCTGATACCACTTGTAGGATCGATATTCCTTAATGAAACACTGATATACTGTCAACTATGCGGAATCTAGTTGGCAGTACTTAAGAAGAACACACAATAGTTTCTCAAACGATTTCTTTTATAAACCTTTTGAATCTGCCTAACTTGCAGATCCCTAATACAATACTAACAATTCTTAACTTCGTGTTTTTCTATGTTTGTTCTATATTCTAATATCTTCCTAGAGATCCTTTTATAAACATAAGGATAACCTCTAGTAGATGTACAGTCCTTGTATATCATAAACACTAATTGATACTTATCACTAATAACTATTACAAGATAAATGCTAAAACAACCGTTTAAACTTTATAGTTCCTATATCCACGGCAGTACTTCGATCTTTGACTGGCAGTGCTTTGACTCTCTATTTAGCAGTACTTTGATCTTTCATTTAGCAGTACTTTAACCTTTTGACTTGTATTTCCCAACAATTAAATTGTTTAAGAAACTATTGTGTGTTCTTCTTAAGTACTGCCAACTAGATTCCGCATAGTTGACAGTATATCAGTGTTTCATTAAGGAATATCGATCCTACAGAGTCCTATCAATCTTTGACAGAGAAGACTTGAAGGCTGTCTATGAACTTGTAATGGAAGAATATTAAGATGAAATTCCTGAAGGCTTTGATAAGATGCTTTGGGGAGATCTGATAATAATGTTTAATCAAGGTGACAATGCTGACTTTTGGGATAAACAGCTTAATGGACTAGTAATGGACTAGTAATGGACTAGTCATTCATATTCTTGAAGAAAACAGATACCCTCTAACCCAGGAAGTGCTTTCACAAATGTTGGATTTGAAGTTAGAAACTGAAGAAGAAAGCACTATAGCTTTGGAGCTGATCAAATTTGTAAAACAGCAGCTGGAAGAATTTGAAGATTCTAATGATGATGAATTAGCCACATCTGATCATGGAGAGGCAGAAAGGGTTTGAGTGTTGGCTAACCACCACACAACAAATGGTCTTTGGTTCACCATGTCTAACAGACATAAGAACTAACTAGTCTAAGAGCAAATGGCTGCTTGGTAAAGACCTCTCAAATCCGTTCATGGTTGACAATTTACCAAAAATTGTTTGGTACGCGCGCAATGCACCATAGGTTAGTTTTACCTGAAGCATGGCTACTCCAGAGCAAACGGCTAGCTGGTAAAGAGTTATCAAATCCGTTTATAGCTGATGATTTGCTTAAAATCATATGGTTATCAATGTACCATGGTCTTACAAACCTAAACTTTGGCTAGTCCATAGCAAACGGCTCATGGTAAAGACATAACAAATCCGTTTATGGCTGGTAGTTTGCCAAAAACTATATTTTTAGCATTTATTCCATGAAATCTTCTCATATGTTCTTTAGGAATGGCCATCAGCAAAATATTCTTAGCCTTCCTTTCCTTTTCAACAGCTTGAATCTCTGCAGCAGAAACTGGTAAAAGTACTCGAACAACACCATCCTTTCCAGTTGAAATTCTCTTCTTGGAGTTACCATTCTGAATTACCTTCCATACTTCATTGTCAATGTACTCAAGGTAATGCTCCATCTCCATTGCCCATATATCATACTCCTCCTTCTTCAGAATTGGGAGTTTGATATTTGAGATAGCAGTTGTTTGAGGAATCACTTGTTGTTGTTGTTTAGGTGCAGTACCAGTGTCTGATGCATCTTCATGGTTTGATTCTTCACCATCACTGAGATGTTATGAGAAATCATCATTGGCAGGTTGTGACATTTTGTAGGAGAGTGTAGTTTGTTGTTTGTGGTTCTATTGATTCTTCTTTCTCAGAGTCCCTCTAAAGGCCCTGATACCACTTGTAGGTCCTTGGATTAGGATCTGACTAGCCTTTGTAAGACAATAGATAACTTGGATAAATCCAAATCAACTATATGAGAGACTGATTCGTTGATGGTATATATATAAAATACTAATAGGCAAATCCAAACTCTTCACCCTTGACCAAGGTAAAAAGTCAAGACCGCACTAATGCTTCTATTGATATATTTCAATCACGTACATAATATTGTGCCTTAGGATTCCTTTTATACACCAAGGAAACCCTAATGGGCTTACAATCGTATCAAAGGATAATACATATCCTTTCCTAAGATATCTCCTAAGATATCTCTAAGATAACTATTACTATTTTGTTACATAAACAGACTTAACTAACTATGACCAGTACTAACTCTAGTACTGCTACTCTACCAGTACTAACTTAGTACAGCCAGTGCTTAACTTAGTACTGCCAGTATTAACTCAGTACTACCAGAACTAACTATTACTACCAGACTTAACTGTTATACTACCAGTATTAAGTCTGTTACAATCTATTTCCCAACAATCAACTGTTGATCAAATCTCTACTCAGAAACTCTCTCTGACTATCTTTTTGCCAACCGTTTTGTAGGCTATTTGAAGTGACCACTGATGAAGTAAACCCGATATACCAAATTTGAAAATTTAGTTCAAGTTAACCAATTTATACACCAATTTGTATAAACCTTTGGTTAAGACTAGAACTACATTAAACAAGATCAATAACCCACCGTATGTTTACCACTGATGGAGTAAACCAGATATACCAAATTTGAAACTAAAGTAGAATTCCCGTTCTTGTGACTTAAGCTTACACTAATGTTGGAAGAATAGTGTAGAGAAACTCAATACTTAGCAAGCAAAGTATGAGACATTCATCACCCTTTGCGATTATCCAAAATGTCTTCAGCGTATGACACTGAGAACTACAACGTATCTCCTTTAAGTGATAGTTATCTAGGTCTTCAACCAACCACCCCGACTGCTGGTAACTAGATAACCCAAGTCTTCATCCAAAATCTTAAACCCGAGCAAGATATTATTGAAAGTCATGCATCCAACCAACTATGAATGACTAAATCTTGACTTTGAGATAAAATAAGTACACGCCTTTATGAAAGTCAACTTCAATCTCAAATAAGTGATACCCGATCAACTCCATAGTTACTTAGAAAATTTAGCTCCAAATCTAGCCATTACAAATTAAATTCCATGATTCTTTATAAGCATCCATCCCGGTCTCGTCACATTGTCACTTTGTCATCTCGAAGCCCAAATGTACCCATTAACAACTAAATATAGCAGTAATCATCCCAAGTGAGTCATAAAACCAATTTAGTTGTAATATTACACAAAAAAATTAACTTAAATGATAATTAAAGCTAATTTTCTTATATGTGCAAAGCCAAAAAAAACAGACAAGTTTGCTGTGTAGATTTACTTGGCCCATTAAAATCTATCCCAACATCAATCATAACTGGCCCATCACAAACATGTTTTTAAAGCCACGAGTCCATCACAAATATTTTAATATACCCGGCCCTCCAAAATATGACAACACCCCATAATACTTTGCAATACTCGAGTATTATTTTTCACCCCATAGACCAGCCAACTCATTTATCTATAACAAAAAATACTAGCCAATTGAGTCTAGTTATCAATCTAGCCTAATCCAAATCCGTGGCCCATTATCATGAACCATACATGATCCACTCCAATAATGAGTAAACATGGTCCAACTCACACGATCCACACCAAAAGTGAATAAACCTGGTCTAACTCACACAGATATATAACTCACTCAACTCCTAATTTATCTCCATTTAACCTAACCCTAATCATAAGATACGCAGTCACCACATCTCTCCTATCTCCATCCAAACAAAACAGATCTCACTTCAATCTAAACTCCTCAAAAGCAAAAACGCATCCATGGCATCTCGAATCAATCATATCCTAATCCAATAAAATGAATAACCCACCCTTATTACTACTTGTGCAATTAACCAGATGACACAATCACAAGGATTCTTATGGTATCTGTTACAACTGAAGCTCTCACCTTGAAGAACACATTCGTTTTTGGCTTCAAGATCTTAAAAGGTCTCGAGTAGGTAATTGTTTGATTGTGTTAGAGTCAATCGAAACAAAGGAATACTATAACATATTTGTTATCAGTATTGCTTTAAATTCGTGTTGGGATTAAAAGACTTCTTGATGATCTTAGAGTTACTGCTGCTAAGGTTTGTGTTACTGCTGCTAAGCATAAATTAGTGTTGTTAGTAATCTTAAGGAAAAATATGCTAAGTAGTTAGTACTGCTAGTGTAACTTAGTTACTACTGCTAGTGCAACTTAGTACTGCTAGTGTAACTTAGTACTGCTAGTATATATTAGTACTGCTAGTTACTACTGCTAGTATATGTTAGTACTGCTAGAGTAAAGTTAGTACTGCTGGTGAAGAGTGAAGCAAATATTCTAAGTAGTTACTACTGCTTGTACACAGTTAATTGCTGCTGGTGTATAAGTTACTACTGCTAGTGTTCAGAGTTAATGTTGCTGGTACAAAGTTACAACTGCTGAAAGATTACAACTGCTGAAAGGATAAAGACTGCTCAGAAAAGATAAAGATTGCTTAAAGATCACGATTACTTAGTTGATAAGGATTATTATTTATAGAATAGATCTTTAAGAATATTCTAAGTTTTTGTAATATATTGTAAATCAACTAGGACTCCTTGATGTATAAAAGGAGGTCCTAGGGTATAGAGTTCTATGCATAAAAAACGATCATAGAGTTTGTCATAGCATCAAGGTTTAGTAACCCTAATAAGTAGTTAGAGTATCCGTATTAATATATTGAAGCTTTGTTTTTTAATCTGTGTGTTCATTAGAATTACTGTTAATTGAAGAATTCCTTCTTATATTTAAAGATTAGAATATTCATAGATCAATAGTATAATCAAACAAATGTTTTCTATCATATTGTATAGGTGAGTTTATCTGCATAACTAAACCTTACACCAGCTAAGGAATTCAATATCCATTGAAGTGGGGATCACAAGTGGGTATCTGAGCTTTGTTGCTTTGAGAAACTTTGCTCAAAGACCTGGGTTGGGGGGGTGGGGGGGTGGGGTGGGGGGGGGGGGGGGGGGGGGGGGGTGGGGGGGGGGGGGGGGGGGGGGAGGGGGGGGGTGGGGGGGGGGGGGGGGGGGGGGGGGTGGGGGGGGGGGGGGGGGGGGGGGGGGGGGTGGGGGGGGGGATGGGGTGGGGGGGGGGGGGGGGGGGGGGGGGGGGGGGGGGGGGGGGGGGGGGGGGGGGGGGGGGGGGGGGGGGGGGAAGGGGGGGGGGGGGGGGGGGGGGGGGGGGGGGGGGGGGGGGGGGGGGGGAAGGGGGGGGGGGGGGGGGGGTGGGAGGGGGGGGGGGGGGGGGTGGATCAAGACTCAGTACATATGGTGGCTGCATCAAAAGTGCCTAGGCTCAAACCAAGTGAGTATGAGCTTTGGAGGATGAGGATGGAACAATACATCTAGATGGTTGATTATTCTCTATGGGAAGTCATAGAGAATGGTAATGCACATCTAATAACAAAACTTGTTAAAGGTGTTGAGACTATAATTGCTCCTTCAACTGCTGAAGAAAAGGCACAAAGGAGGTTAGAGCTAAAGGCTAGAAGCACTTTATTGATGGGCATCCCTAATGAACATCAATTGAAGTTTAACTCCATCAAAGATGCCAAGTCATTGCTGCAGGCTATTGAGAAGATGTTTGGAGGGAATGCTGCTACTAAAAAGACTCAGAGGAATCTTTTGAAGCAGTGGTATGAAAATTTTACTGCATCTAGCTCAGACGTATTAGATCAAACCTTTGATAGGCTTTAAAAGATTATTAGTCAGTTGGAGATTCTTGGTGAAAGTATCTCACAAGAAGATGTGAATCAGAAGTTCTTAAGAAGTCTGTCACCAGAATTGAACACACATACCATTGTGTAGAGGAACAAGACTGAGATTGATACATTAAGCTTGGATGATCTTTATAACAACCGGAATATCTATGAACCAGAGGTCAAAGGGAAATCAATCTCTAACACAAACACATAAAACATAACCTTTGTGTCATCAAACATCACCAACAGTACAAATGGAGCAGTTTGTCACACCCCGCCAAGGCGAAAACACGAGGCGTAACATCATGGATATCATCACAACACAATGATGTCAACAATAAAGAATCACTACATGTATAACTAATATAAGAGACACAATGTGTCATGACAATACCAAAAACAAAAGAACGGCATCTTGCATCAATAAAAAAGGGGTCTCATCAATACAAAGACAATGTCTCATAAACCTAATAAAAACATTCAAGAATTCATGCAACAAAATACGAAATGAAATCAACTGGGAACTTCCAATGCAGCCTAATGGTCTCTCTAGCCACTTTTATTTACTTCAACACCATCATAACGCTCACCTGAAAATGATGCTTAAAACGTCAACACAATGGTTGGTGAGAGTCATAGGTTTTACGACACCAATACAAGATTTAAATCAATTACTGTGATTATAAAAAAACAAAACATGGCAGGACAATTTAGCTGGCTATTATACATGCTAACATGCATTCAACTAACAATCACCATTGGGACGGAACGTGTCCCCCGATCCAAACCTCAAAGTTCATCATATAGTCATGAAGAGGAATGTTATCCCCGATCCCAAACTCTTGGTACCGTATCTACACAATATCATACCCACACAAAGTAGGCGAAACCTCATACCTACAAAGTAGGCGAAAACCAATCTCAAACTAAATCACAAGGAGACGATCACGCTCCATGGATGTCATACGACACGCAACACATAAACATATAATAGCTACATAAAAGTCCATGCGTAAATTAAACCACATAATCACAGTAATTAAAACAATTCAAAACATATTTTTCATCATTTCCATCCTAAGAAAACATAGTAAAATGGGACTATGAAACTCACCTGATGCTCAGCTACTTGACAAAATCTTGCACACGATCTAAACACAACAAAACACAAGTTACACTCGGTTAGGATAAATGCCCAATCCAATGTAACAATCATATGATGGACTTTTAAACCTTATACTAAGTTTATAATTCTTTAAATGCATCTCCCAATTCATTTTCATACTCTATATGACCATAACCATTAACTTCTAACTTTTCAGTTTTCGGCAAAAATTTGTTGTCACTTTATAACCACAAATAAAATACTAAAACACCTAGTTGATGGTTCTACTTACATCCCCTAGCTCTCCAATGAGTTGTGAGCTACTGTGATTTTTTAGAAAAAATAATACTAAGTACTCAGATTCGGATCTGAACGCACACCAAAAAGTTTGACGTCCTTAAAAATAGTTAGAAAATGTTTTAGTGTTAGCCCTTTGAACTAGAGTTAACAGACACCTAAAATATGACTCATGATTTTTGGCTAACCCTAATTTGAATTTTAAGTATGGGTTTTAATCCCCGAAATCAGTCCCAAATCTGACCCGAATTTACTATTTTGACAACTTTTCTTGCGAAAATTATTTGACTAACTTCCCGAGGTCAAAACCTTTCGGGGCCGGACTTTTTGGAAACTAGACTCTTTGAACTTATCAATGAAAATAAGCCTCATCAAAAATCACGTTACCATCATTGAGATATCCTTCAAACAACATGACCTAAAATTCTGCTCAAACCAAATACCTAATCTAACGCGTTCTAGACCTAACCGATTACACCAAAACGCTTATAATTTATCCCTAATCACTTCTAATTTAGTTAATTACTTTGACTTACAGAAAATATAAATAAACCCTAATTCCATCACTTAATTATTACAAGAAAACTAAAGAAGACTAATTAAAAAGGGTTTAAGAAAACATACCTAAAACCTTGATCTTGATACACAAGATCACCAGCTTGTTCTTGATAATTTTTTTTCTCTCCTTGAGAAATTCGATTGGAACAACAAAAATACAAGGGGAGGAGGTTTTTGGTATTTACAGGCTTTACAATAAGGTTTAGGATAATCCTAAAATACTTTCCTAACTAGATTAGGATTCAATTTCCTTTTTTTTCTCTTTTCTTTTCCTAACCGGCGATTAACCCTTTATATATATATATATAGAGTTAGGATCAAATGAGAAGTTTTCTTAAAATAAGAATGATAAGAAGTAACTATAACCGCATATCCGAGATGCATCGACTTAAATTAGATGCATCTCTATAGTCTTAGATGCATTATAATGCATCATAATGTGTTTTTTTAATACTTTTAATTAGAGTTCCATATAACGAGTATTTTAGATGTATTTCAATGATTTCTCTTATTTTTTGGTCCTCTACATGTGCCAAAATCATGAAAATCAATTTGCACCATCTACACATCAAATTAACTTTCGAAACTCTATATGGTGCATCTAGATGAATAGAAATGCATCAAATAAAAGTCGTTGCATCTTAAATGTGTGATTTTAGTCACTTCTCACCACTTCTTATTTTAATTTACTTCTCACTGGATCCCTACTATATATATATATATATATATATATAATATAAATAAATAATACTATTCTAATAATTACCCATTAATTTGAGTATTTTTATAAAAACAATATAGATTATTTTTTAACATCCTTTTTTAATAAAACTAGTTTAAATGTTTATAAAATCAATTCATTTCTAATTTTATTTTACTAACTTAATAAAACTAAGTTCTAATTTCTATATTTACTAAAAACTAACCTTTCAATTTTACTAACTACCAACACTTAAAGATATAAATACGTATACATATACATAAAATACGTACACACATAGAATTATAACTAATCATTTTCAATTGTCACAAAAATGTGAACCATATGAAAATGCCCATAACCAACCATATCATTACAATCACAAAAGATTGATCACAGCTCACGATTGCTAACCAAACTCACATAAGCACACACATAAACACATAATTATTAGAGCACATATGATTTTCAAGTCAATACTCACATACTTGAACTAACCCGCTGCACAGTCACGTTGAACACAGCATGGGAACAAAAGTATGGACAAAAAGATATGCTAGCAACATACACGAAACCTTTAAAAGGTTACGAAGAGAATAAATATGAAATATCACTCCTAAGAAGTGTTCTTTCGGAATAAGGAAGGGAATTCCTAGGTTTATTTAGTATCTAAAAACAAGACATCAATCGAATCCAGCAAAGATAAAAGCATTAACAAGCCTCAAACGACTAAGGAACACATTAAGGAGATGCAAAGGCGAAAACGGCAAACTATCACCCTCTAACAGGTTCCTATCCTAAGAGCGTAGATAAAGCCACTACCCATCTTCAAACATCAAAGGGATGAACTCTAGAAAAAACGACTTTATCTTGACAAGAAAGCAGACAAAACCCTTCAAAGAAATAAGATATACATAGAAACCTCCCCACCCTAATAGCACCGAAAGCCGGCGAAAGCTTAATCGTGTACCTTGTGGCCTCAAAGGAATGCCTACTGTCCTAATGGCAGAAAGGGGAAAAGATCAAAGGCCTATATACTTCGTAAGTAGAGTGTTACAGGTGTAACATCTGAGAATTTATGGCATTTTCGATAATTAATTATACCCTTTTGACTTATTATGATCTGTACTTGACATATAATAACGACATCTAAAATCACCTTTTTCCGACCGGACGCTAAAAGCAAATTTGTATTGAAACGACATTCCTGAGACAACTTTTCAGTTTTGCCCGAGACCTTGGAACGAGCCGAACAAATGGCTAAAACAGCAAACCAGCAAACATTTGTTTTTTTTCGAACAATATACAAACGCAGGACACACAAAAACAATTAAATTTGTTTTTTAATTTATCAGTATTTATTTAAAATAAAAAATAATTAAATAAATTAGTCATCATATTTAATTAAAAAAGCGTTTGCGGATAACGCGAATACGTCGAAGTTGAAATTCACATTTTTGATTTGTGACGAAGCGAAACCGGTTCATCATAAATTGGAATAACCAGATATTTTATTAAATGTTATAAAAATATTTATGAAATATTATCAAATAAATACTCGTTTTTATCAGAAAAATGATTTGGAGAACACTGGCGCAAGTTTCGAGATTGGAATCATCCGGTTAAGTTCAGAGTCGCTCAAGATGAGTCGCCGAGACCGATACGTCATCAAGTTTTTAACTAAAAGAGTTACAAAAGAACCCGGACTATGTAAACTGTTCATTTGCTTTTTAAGAGTTTGTATATAAATAAAATAATTTATATAACAAAATTTTCAATTTCCAACTCTATCAACACACACATCTTCCTTTAATCACTCTCACTCTCCTCCCATGTCCGACTACCCGCTCCCCCTACCACATCTCCGGTGACTTTTCCGGCCTCCACCGTCGCGCCGCCGCCGGAAAACTTTTACGGCGGGATTTTTCCGGCGAGTTCAAGAATGCTCCTCGTGACCTTATTTATCCGATCCCCTAGGTCACGCACTTCCACGCTCCACCACCACCCCACTACCACCACCCACTCCCCCCGACGTTCACCGACAACTAAACTCCTACAAATCCAACCACCAAAACGCGACCAACAAGCCAACATTACCCAGAAAGGGTGTGCGTTGGGTTTATAAAATCCACAACCCACAAAAAGGGGTGCGGCTCACAACGCTGTAAAAACCCCCACCCAGTGGGACGCGGTTTGGGTCCGTTTGGAGACACCACGACCAACAAAGGTGCGTGGGGTGTCGGGTCAAACCACCAGCGGGTGCGTGGTTTGGTTTGTCTCTGCCACCCACGAGGGTGCGTTTGGTTTCGTTAACATCAAAGGTGCGTTGGTTCTGTTATACCACAAGAAAAGGGTGCGTTGGCAGCCACAACCCACAAAAGGGGTGCGTTTGATTTAGTTAGAAAACAAGTAGGGTGTGTTTTGGTTTCGATAAAAACACCACGGAGGGTGTTTGTTTCGCTGTGTAAACAGCAGCACCTCAAGGGTGCGTTCGGTGTAATACCGTCATAACAACCGAAGGGTGCGTTTGGCACACCAAGGGGTGTTCTTTTCCCCGGGTGAGACCGCCAAAGAGGGTGTTGGTTTGCGGTTTGTTTATTTTTAAAGCATCAGGTGCGTTTGTTTTGTTTATAGAAAACAAAGGGAGCGATTTGGTTTTGATTTTTGCACCGCCCAAAGGGGCGTTGGATTTGTAAAGAAACGAGGTGCGCATGTGGTTTGTTAACAGGCTAGCTAGGGGTTTTGTTGCTTGGCTGTGACATAGCCCATATAGGGCGTGGTTGGTTGGTTTTGCCTGGCGTAGGGTGCGTTTGGGGATCGGGGATTTCACCACAGCAGGTCGATTGGTTTATAGCAAATTAGGGTCCCTTTGGTCTTACTCAGATTAGGGTCCGTGTGGTTCATAACAGACTAGGGTGTGTGCGTTCGGGTTTGGGCTGTCGAAACAGCCGGGGCGTGTTTGGTTTGTTTGGGCTGTCAAAACAGCCAGGGCGGGTGCGGGTTGGTAGGCTGCCGGGACAGCCGGGGTGCGTTCGGTTTGATTGTATCACCGACTAGGATGCGTTGTTAGTACATAATTTCCATAAGGGGCGTTTGGGTGAGCATATTTACCGAAAGGGTGTGTTTGGGTTAAGATGAATTAACAATAAATATATATTAAAATTTTATGAATATAAAATTTTAACGAGATTTATAATTTATTAATCGGAACAAAAGGGCGATTAAGAGTTATATAAATACAATATTTATTAGTTTGTGAGTTTCGATATAATAACGTGAATATATATGTTATATCTATGAAACGCGGACATTTGAGATATTGGGGATGTAGATAATTACGATGTATATATATATATTGATTAAAGGAAAACGACAAGTTTTATGGAAATGGAAAACGTTTTGTAAACGGGAAAGTCTTGGCGAAGCTTATATAAATTCTTATAATTAGTAATGGGTTACTAAAGTTCCTATTATTTTAGAAACTGATAAAAAGGGACTAAACTACATTCTTGAAAATATAGTAATTGGTATTATACAATAACCTGGACAACGAATGAAAAACTATACTTTTACAATGAGACGATTATTTTAAACGCGATTTGTCGAGGAAACGAAATATAAGTTATAAAATATTATTTTATATTTTATAATTATCAGCTAGAAGGTAACCTAATAATTATTGTAAAAGGCTTTACAAACACTGTTTAACTTAATTGGTAATCTTAAAACGTACGATTACGTTGATACAGGAACTTTTTAATATATTTCAATAAGATGTGATATATTTCAAAAACGAGACAAACTAAATAGGTTAAATTAATTTATTCCCACTTATAATATAAGACCATAGCAGGCATAATATACTTGTCAAAATCTTTGGGTTCTTTGTCTTTATGAGTTATATAAGGGTTTACTTTTCACATGAAATATATAACGGAATAATATATTTAACAACACTTTTGTAAATTGTTACATTATTTAATTAAACCACCCACCAAACCAATTACAAACGATATATCTAAATTTTTATCATCGTGTCCTGGTTGACATAATCATTCATCGGAAACCCAAATACATATCCTAGGCTAGTGGGAGACTTAGCCCGTTAAGATTAGATGCAACTTCTCGATCGAGCCGCTTCTCTTCCGTTCGTGTTATGCATATTAGATGCATATCTGCCAATCGTTCTTCATCATCAATGTGAGTTCATAACCTCGCGGCTTTTCAATGCTTTTGAATGTTATACACCCGCGAGGGGGAATACATGCTTGTCCATTACCAAACTCTTTATCTTAATGTGTTATCTTATAGCAACGTGATTGGTTTTTCAAGACTTGTATGAGTTCCATAGGCTCACTATTATCTGCGTTTTGTGATAACGTTTATATATATTTTTGGGAGAAATATGCATCTTTTTATAATGGACCAAAAACATCATTGTTTTATAAATTGGACGCAAGTATTGATTACATGTTTGCCTAAGTTGTGATAACCCAGTTAAGTCCCATATTATGAACTATCAATTGCATAGATGTAGTTGAGAATTACATTATGTGAGCGCGAATGTTATTTAATAGATCTATTTGGGAAACGACCTCCCCGTTCGGGTGACTAGCTATCACTGGGAACGAACGTTATAGCATGTCGAATTTGGGATGTTTAGGGTTAGACATCCATATGGGCGTAAATTGCAATATATAGATTTAAATTGCAAGAAAGATCGTCGAGCTTCCATTTCAAGAGCTTAGTGTAAATGTCATCAAGTTTTGTGAGATCTTTGCATGTGTTGCACTATCACGGGAAAATTCTTGCGGTCCTACCTTGTATATATTATTTTCAGGAAATCAATAGGCACGGGGTGCCAGGGATACACTTTTGGTGACATAAAAATTTGTCATGCATTCTTTATAAAAATCTTTGGGATAAGATTGGTACTTTTGGGTGACATAAAATGTGTCGTGCATTCTTTATAAAATCTTTGGGATTTTTACATGGTACTGTGATATACAAGTTGATTACATTCATATTTAAAACTAAACTATTAACCTCACCAACTTTATGTTTGACCTTTTAAAGGCATGTATTCTCTCCGGTAAATTAAATGCTCGGTCAAATTTCTGTGAAGTGCATTGGAGTCTATACATTCAAGCTTTTTATTGTGATGCAATTATGAGGACATTTTGTTAATAACAAATTTCAATTGATAAGACAATCAACGAGATTAGCATTTCAAACGACACTTTAGGATGATCGTTCCTTTTATCTAGCGCTGTGTATATGAAGTAGCACCCCAAGTGGTATTCCCTGCGTTGTATGTATTTTTGGGGGTGTTACAGAATGTATCAGAGCACTGCTATAGAGAACTAGGGGTTGCATATTTTACCCAAGACTATATTCATTTTTCACAAACATTGCATCACAACAAAACATTTTCAAAGTGCATACAAGCTACATGCTTATGTGCATACGTTACGAGCAGCATTAAGTGCTTACGAGCATACAGTATATATAATATATATATATGCTTGCATTCCTTTCGCGTATATCGTACGCTTATTTATATAAGAATTATTATATAAATACCAGGATATTTTTAAGACATTGTGGGTCGCACGATGGTCTTATTCTACTCGTTAGACATTGTGAGTTATACAATGGTCTCATCTTGCTTCTTAGGAAACTAGACTCTCTGAACTTATCAATGGACATAAGCCTCATCAAAAATCACGTTACCATCATTGAGATATCCTTCGAACAACCTGACTTAAAATTCTGCTCAAACCAAATTCCTAATCTAACGCGTTCTAGACCTAACCTATTACACAAAAATGCTTATAATTTATCCCTAATCACTTCTAATTAAGTTTATTACTTTGACTTACAGAAAATATAAATAAACCCTAATTCCATCACTTAATTGTTACAAGAAAACTAAAGAAGATTAATTAAAAAGGGTTTAAGAAAACATACCTAAAACCTTGATCTTGATACACAAGATCACCAACTTGTTCTTGATAAAAAAAATATTTTTTTCTCTTCTTGAGAAATTCGGTTGGAACAACAAAAATACAAGGGGATGAGGGTTTTTGGTATTTATAGGCTTTACAATAAGGTTTAAGATAATCCCAAAATACATTCCTAACTAGATTAGGACTCAATTTCCTTTTTTTTTCTTTTCTTTTCCTAACCGGCGATTAACCCTCTTTATATATTTTTTTATTTTTTTTAATTATTATTATTTACATAATTACCCCTTAATTTTGATATTTTTATAAAAACCTTTATTTATTTTGACATCCTTTTAAAATAAAACTAGTTTTAAATGACTATAAAATAAATTCATTTCTAATTTTATTTTACTAACTTAATAAAACTAAGTTCTAATTTCTATATTTACTAAACTAACCCTTCAATTTTACTAACTACCAACACTTAAAGATATAAATACGTATACATATACATAAAATACGTACACACATAGAATTATACCATCATTTTCATTGTCACTAAAATGTGAACCAAATGAAATGCCCATAACAACCATAAATTCAATCACAATGAGATGATCACGCTCACGGATTGATAACCAAACTCACATAAGAACACATAAACACATAATTATTATAGCACATAATGATGTTCAAGTCAATACTAACAGTTTGACTAACCCGCTCAAGTCACGGTTGTCACAGACATGGTGATCAAAAGAATGGACAAAAAAGATATGCTAGCAGACATACAAGAAACCTTTAAAAGGTTACGAAAGATAAATATGAAATTAACCCCTAAGAAGTGTTCTTTCGGAATAGAGGAAGGGCAATTCCTAGGTTATGTAGTATCAAAACAAGGCATCTAATCTAATCCAGCAAAGATAAAAGCGTTAACAAGCCTCAAACGACTAAGGACCATTAAGGAGATGCAAAGGCTAAACGGCAAACTAGCAGCCCTCAACAGGTTTCTATCTAAGAGCGTAGATAAGCCACTACCCTTCTTCAAAACATTCAAAGGATGACTCTAGAAAAAAGACTTTATATGGACAAGAGAAGCAGACAAACCCTTCAAAGAAATGAAGAGATACATAGAAAAACTCCCCACCCTTATAGCACCGAAAGCCGGCGAAAGCTTAATCGTGTACCTTGTGGCCTCAAAGGAATGCCCACTGTCCTAATGGCAGAAAGGGGAAAAGATCAAAGGCCTATATACTTCGTAAGTAGAGTGCTACAGGTGTAACATCTGAGAATTTTTGGATTTTTAGATAATTATTATACCCTTTGACTTTTAGGATCTGACTTGACTTATAAGAACGATCATCTAAATCACGTTTTCACGACTCGGACTCTAAAGCAATTTGATGTGAAACGACATTCCTGACAACTTTTCAGTTTTGCCCGAGACCTGGAAACGAGCCGAAAAGGGCTAAAACAGCACCGCAAACATTTTTTTTTCCGAACAATATACAACGCGGACACACAAAAACAATTAAATTTGTTTTTAATTATCAGTATTTATTTAATAAAAATATTAAATAAATTAGTCATCATTTTAATTAAAAGCGTTGCGGATAACGCGAATACTCGAGTTGAAATCCATTTTTATTTTGGACGAAGCGAAACCGGTTCATAAATTGAATAACAGATATTTTATTAAATGTTATAAAATATTTATGAAATATTATCAAGCGAATACTCGTTTTTATCAGAAAAATGATTTGGAGAACAATGGCGCAAGTTTCGAGAGTTGAATCATCCGTTAAGTCGCTCAAATGAGTCCCGAACCGATATGTATCGAAGTTTTACTAAAGAGTTACAAAACGAACCCTGGACTATGTAAACTTGTCATTTGCTTTTAAGAGTTTTATATAAATAAAATTTTTATATAACAAAATTTCATTTCCATCTCTATCAACACACACACTTCCTTTAATCTCTCTCTCCCTCCTCCCATGTCCGGCTACCGCCCCACCACCATCTCCGGTGACTTTTCCGGCCACCACCGCCGCGCCGCCGCCGGAAAACTTTTCCGGCGGGATTTTTCCGGCGAGTTCAAGAATGCTCCTCGTGACCTTATTTATCCGATCCCCTAGGTCACGCACTTTCACGCGCCACCACCACCCCACTACCACCACCCACTCCCCCACTGTCACCACAACTACTCCACCACCTCGACCACAGCCACCATGACCCGAGAAGGGTGCGTTGGGTTTATAAAATCCACAACCCACAAAAAGGGGTGCGGCTGGTTCGCTGTAAAACCACCACCCATGGGCGCGTTTGGTCCGGGTTGGAGACACCACGACCAACAAAGGTGCGTGGGGTGTCGGGTCAAACCACCAGCGGGTGCGTGGTTTGGTTTGTCTCTGCCACCCACGAGGGTGCGTTTGGTTTCGTTAACATCAAAGGTGCGTTGGTTCTGTTATACCACAAGAAAAGGGTGCGTTGGCAGCCACAACCCACAAAAGGGGTGCGTTTGATTTAGTTAGAAAACAAGTAGGGTGTGTTTTGGTTTCGATAAAAACACCACGGAGGGTGTTTGTTTCGCTGTGTAAACAGCAGCACCTCAAGGGTGCGTTCGGTGTAATACCGTCATAACAACAAGGGTGCGTCGGGTTTCATGGCTCGCACCGGCAGGGTACGTGCGATGTGGTTTTCATAGATAAGAGGTTCGTGTGGTTTATTTAAACACCATCAGAGTGCGTTTGTTTGATGAAACCACGCACAAGGGTGCGTTTGGCTTAACAGCCCACCCACAAGGGGTGCTTGTTTGTTCGGTGACAGCCACCCACAAAAGGGTGTTTGCTCGGTGGGACAGCAGCTAGGCTGTGTAGGTTTTAGGGTGCGTCGGTCTTGTGGTTGC
>BQNB010127545.1:0-19424 GCA_026074375.1 Tanacetum coccineum
TTAATAAATTTGTCAACACTCTGAATGGTATGTCTATCAACAATCGAATATGATTTTATTTTTATTTCATTGTGTTTAATGAGTAAGTCTGGCTATGTTTCATTGAAAGATGATATCCTCATAGGTTCACAGCCCGATATGCTGATAAAGAATCTTAGAAAAATCTAGAAAGTCAAATACACAAGCTTTTTAATGCATAAATCTTACGTAGTGCTACATTTTTTTATCTACAAACATGAATAAATATGGAACTATATTCATAAAACTGAAAAGATAGCAATAACATAATAAAAGATTATACATAATCATTAATCATAATAACATAATAAAGATTAGTTTATTGTTTATGTATAACTTTAATATTTAACTGATATTTATTTGCACAAAAACTATAAAGAAAGTCAAACAAGGTTGATAAAATTTAAATCATTGTAACATTAAAGATTAAACATTAAACATCAAACATTAAACATTAAACATAATAAATAAAGTTACATTTATGAGACATACAATATTCATAAAACTGAAATGATAGCAATAACATAATCAAATAAAATTTGATATAGTTGTGGATACAAAACTTTTTATTTTGCAGGTGCTCTTTAATGTGCCGATTCGGATAATCATTCGATGGACCATTCGTCTATATCCGGATAACTATCACACAGAAGCAATGTGAACTCTTTCTTCTCATTTTTATATAGTTTCAATCTTGGAATAAATGTTACCCGTCCAGTATGTAGACCTGATATAATATATGCTTCAACTATATGATTATGCACTCTTCGAACGTGTAACATAGTTCCCGTACGTAATCCTTCTTCATTATTAAGTGTTCTGAGTAACATAACTTGAACACCAGTCTTTAAATCTATATACATTCTAAAAGAATGGATATAACTGGAAGATAATTTAGCATTAAGTTCTATAGGTATGCAATAATATTGTTGTGTAGTTTAATTTGATTAGGTTAACTTTAATTTGATTTAAGAAATGAATGATATGTAATATAGTATTTTATAGGCGGTTGGGGTGGTGATTGTTGGAATTTAAAAAAATTGTGAATATTTGGCGTCGGATATTATAAATAGTATTTATCATTCAAATCAGCAATGTAGATGTATGTATAAATCAGACGATTAATCATTAGCATCAGCGATATATACAAAACAGTTATATTTGGCGTTAGAAATTATATATAATTTTTATAATTCAAATCAGCAATGTATATGTATGTATAAATTAGAAAGTAGTGGGTAGTTTTTATCCTTTTTTTTGCAATTTGTAGTAGGTAGTTGCTATTACATATAAATAATTTTTTATTCATCTCAAATATCAACGGTTAAGTTATCATTCTAATCTTCTCTATAATAATATATCAATGGAGGTATGCTTATCTTTAGGTTGATACATCCACATAATGAGGTAATGACTTCTCCATCTATTATTAAGATTGGTATTCGCCAGGTTTCTTTTGATAATGGTGGAGCCTTTCTAGCTGATGTTGAAGTGGAGTTTCCTGAGGCTTCAAAACTTATTTTAATTACATTTGTTAGAAATTTAAATGTTACACTGAATACCCAATGTGATGTTTATCGCCTTGGAAAGAAACATAAATGTCACACCGAATATTCAGGAAAGGATTGTTCGTCTATCTTGGATATGCACCCTTTAATGGCAATCATGGTTTTTTCCTGTAGTTCCATCTTTTGGTATGTCTCCTATTTTTTCATAGTTTGTGTATTTGTAGCCTTTTATCATATTTGTTGACTTTTCTAACTTGTTTTGGTTTTAGGGTGTAAGGTTGTGGCTGCGGCGCTTTGGATGGTTTTGTCTTGTTGGCTGGACGTGTTAGTATGAGGATACGAGAGATAAACGGTAATTTATATTCATTTTCATATTATTGATGCTACATTCCCAAATGTTTTACAAAAAATTATTTACAACATACATTGAAAAAGTGATTTAGACTGATAAATGATGTATGATATTTTTCTCTATCATCATTTTGGTTTATCTTTTTATTTCTTTTATGTATGAATTTTTTTTATAAACCTCTTGTGAATGTAGCATTAATACTATAAAGGAATGAGAATAAATTACCTTAAATCGTGTTGCTTCTCAGAGTCTAGACAAAATCACCAAGAATACATACTATAGTTTTTTTTTATAAACTTCAATTTCATTCAAGGTCGTATAGTTTTTCGAAGTGTTGTATTGAATAGGTGGAAATTGGATTTCATGCTATATTTGAGGACTTCATGTTAAAGAAAAATCTAGAGTAATTTATTCTCATTGAGGATTGTTTTTTATTATGTCTGATTTGTTTTATTAATGAATTGTATCTTTGTATTGTTGTATTTTTGAAAAATCAATCTATGAAAATATGTTTTTATGATTTATTTTGTATCTAAAAAGTTGTTAAGTTACATTGTTTTTATAAGTAGTTTATGTGTTTTAAAATTACTGGTTCAAATATTAGTAATAACTGTGTTACATATTATTATAATCTTATTAGTATTAGCTCGATTTAACGACTTTATCATGTAACTTTTTGAATAATAGTATATTATAAGCACAGTTTTGCAAGTTTAAAAAATAGCAATCTATTTGTATGATATGGTTTTTGCTTTTATTAATGTGACAGTTTTTTTAAATATATATGATAACGGCATTAGCATTTTGAAATAGCCAATTATTCCGTATGTATATTATTAATAATAGATTACAAAGTTGTTTTTTTTGTTTAAAAAAATGCCTTTTTTGTTGTATTTCACATGTAGTTTGTATAGTTTGAAATTGGCTATTTTAAATGTTTCAATACTTAAATTTTACATATTTTAGAATTTAATTATTGAACAATCAAAAGAACCTACAATGTAGAAGTTTACAAACTAAAGCGAATCTAAAATTTAAAACATTTTATCCTATTATATGTTACTTGTGTTTGCAATATAGCCTTTTTAAAATGAAATTCTTTATAAGATAGCCCGATAAAAATGTATTTTCAAATATATGTGGATTGTTAGTAGTATTCGATTTTGACAACTGAGAGTGAAATATAATGATGATATTCGTAGGTCAGATCAACTGTTTTGCAACAGAAATATAATGATGCTATGTTTGGCTTACATGAAGGAACTTATTAATTAAATAAATAAATGTGTGCATGAAAGGTAGTGTACAAGGCTGTTGTGGACTGTTTGATATATGATGCAAGTTATTATTCTGTAGTTGGAGTGTGCAAGTTATTTCAACTGTCGTTTAGTGGGGTGGTTTTAATGCTATAATTTAGCATCATTGGGTAGTTATACTTATGTGTTGTATATTATTTATAAATACTACGTATATTTTTAGTTCTCAAACTTTATAAATTAATAATTATATTTTTAGTTTGATATTTTCCAATTCTAATAGTTTGATTTATTTATATATAGCTGGGTGTCAAGTATCATAATGTGAAGATGGTTATTATTTTCATAAATTTGTGAAATTTAACGTGTTAAAAAATCTGCCTTTGGTATTATTCAATATATTAAACATTATTCATGTTATATTTATTTATAAGCAGTAAGTTTTTTTGTTGATTTTTTAGTGTTTTTATTATTTATTGCAGACAGTTGCTTCAAAGTTTGTTGCCTGTCATCGTATTAACGAATTTAAAGTTGCAATATTACGATATGAAATAAATATTTTCAGATGGAACTATATCAAAATATTGTGAAATTATTTAAAGGGAACCCAATACAAAGATACTATTCATTAATTTCATATATTGATTCTTTGAAAAAGCAACAATACAAAGATACTATTCATTAATAAAACAAATCAGACATAATCAAAAACCCAATCCTCAATGAGAATAAATTACTCTAGATAGTTCGTTCATAGTATCCACAAACATAAAGTCCTCAAATATAGCATGAAATGCAATTTCCACCCATTCAATACAAAACTTCGAAAACTATATGACCTGGCAAGAAATTGGTCTTTATAAAAAAGAATATTATTTATTGTCGGTGACTTTGCTAGACTCTGAAGAAGCAAAGCTTTTATAAGAGTAATTTATTCTCTTTTTTGTATAGTAGAAATGCTAAATTCAAAAATGTTTAGAAAAAAAATTCATACATAAAGGAAATAAAAAGATAGAAAATAATGATGATAGAGATAAATATAATACATCATTTATCATTTTAAATCCCTTTCAATGTATGTTGTAAATATATTTTTTTTAAACATTTATGATAAATGCATTGATAACAATGAAAATAGATGATAAATAATGTCAACCAATCAGTCCAAAGTCACAACAAAAGCGCCGCAGGCACAACCTTACACTGCGAAAACAAAAAAAGGTGAAAAGTCAACAAAGTATACAAACGTAATAATGCAACAAAACTAAGAGAATATAGATAATATACCGAATGATGAATCCTAGATAAGAATCTTTAGGTGCCATTGAAGGTGCATATCCGGACGCTCACACAATTAAAAAAAACTAATCTATTCTTGAATATTCGGTGTGAACATTGTTAAGTATTCTTCCAAGGAGATTAAAAATTCACTCATTGGGTATTTGGTGTAAACATTTAAGTTTCGAACCAAATTTTAGATTAAAAGAAGTTTTAAAAACATCAGAGGAACCTCCCACT
The DNA here is from genome assembly GCA_026074375.1 of Tanacetum coccineum. Taxonomy (NCBI): domain Eukaryota; kingdom Viridiplantae; phylum Streptophyta; class Magnoliopsida; order Asterales; family Asteraceae; genus Tanacetum; species Tanacetum coccineum. Next base: position 4,653 of record BQNB010127545.1, read on the forward strand.
ATCAACATCAGTTATTAAAGACACCACAGGTTCAAAAAGAAACCTGGGGAATACCAATTTTAATAATAGATGGAGGAGAAGTCATTTACATCATATCTGAATTTAAAAGATGAATTACCAGAAGAAGGATTGATTCTTAATATTTTTGCTTAGACGAAAAGGTTAACTAGAAATTTCTGCTTCAATCGCACGATTTATAAGACAAAAATTATAAGAAAATATGAAAAATCATTGCCAACATACAATTGGGCCAACACATCATCAATAAAATTAACATTAAAAAAATTCAAAATTTAATTATAGTTCAAAGGCCTGATAATTAACGCTACTACATAGGCACACGATTAGCAACAAATTTTATGACAACACGAAGCAATTTCCAAAAAATGACATTTTTAGAATAATTCATCGAATTGTTTGCATTTGTACATATTTACATATACCGATAATCTTTTGTAACATATGTTGATCGATATTGTATTTGAGATAAAACTTGATAATCGACTTTTTTGATTGTTAAAAGTTAATTGTTTTTAATTCTAATTTTCATGATTACTTCAGACACCTGCAAACTCCACCTTAAACGCCAACAACTTCACCATTCAGAATCAATATACTCTACTTAAAGTTCGCTGAAGCTGAAAGAAAATTTTTAAACACCAACAACTTCCATCAGAATCAAAAGTTTTATCGATTTTATTTAATAAAAAAAAACATTCAACACTTATTTTAATTGTCATCCTTAATATTTAAAACAAAATTGTTTTACTTTGTAGATATAATATTGTTTCTTTTTTACTAGTTAAGATTAAGATTTATAAGTAAGCCAACAATTCCTAATGTTAAAATTTTTCAGATAAAAAATGAAGATAAAAATGATTTATTAGCCGCCTGACTTATGCTTTTGGTTTAGTCTCGAAGTGTCAAGTTGTAGATGTGATGATTTAGTGTAATCAATATATATCTAGATGATGACATCAGTGCTATATGCGCCTATTGTTAGTATAGTGGATCAACAGTTTATGGTTAGGATATATTTTTTTGAAAGGGTCATATGTTATAACGCATAAATAATTGTTGAATAAGTTGTTATAAAAAAATGGGAAGTTTGTTGCGTTTATAGTTGATGATATACACTAACTATGTTTTTTTTGTATATATAACCAATAAATCTTATATTTTTATATCACTTTAAACTTTAATTACGATTTTTACTTATGTTTGATCTTTTTTTGTGTGTAAAAAGGATTATCCCGGAAAAATAACTTATGTTTTATCTTAAATATATATCTCACATGGTTTCTCATGATGTATCTCTTTCTTATTTTCACAATCCATATTTTATTGTTGTAGCATTCTTTCTATTTTTATATGGTGTGATATTTGATATAGGTGACATGATTTCAAATATAAGGTAGATATGGTGTATCTAATGACTATAGCTTTCTTTGTAACTTGTAGTTGGCATTTAATTGATTGCGTGGACGTACAAACAAATATTCTTGAATTTGCGGCTTGACTTTCTTCGTTTAACTTATACTCGTAATGTATTTTTCGACTTTCAATTGATTGTATTGGGTGATGTGTTAGGCCATTGGGTTGTTGCCAAGTGTATTCCACTAATTTGCTTTTTTCCCTATAAATAGGATGACAATTAAAGAAAATTAATATTTACTATATTTTCTTAAACCTAATAGTAAAAAATGTGTTATTTTTCTACTACTATTTTTCCGGTTATCTATATTGTGGATCTATATGGTGAGTTGATGACTTCTCCTCTAGATATTTTTGAATCCGGTATTCCCCACATTTCTATTGATCGTGGTGGAGTATTCTTAACTAATTTTGAAGTAGAGGATGTGGAGAATCTTCATTCCAAATCCTAACAAGGTGTCCTTGGATATCTTTGTAAGAAACTTAAATGTTACACCGAAATACCAGTGTGTCTTTCAATCATCTTGGAAAGACACTTAAATGTTTCACTTAACGGTTGGTTCGGCCACCTCGATACGCGCTTGTGGTTCATACTTTTGTGGAATGTCATTGATGTTTTAGACAAAGCTGAGAAGAGATATCTATATGAATTTCCAACAACAAAAAACAAAAATACACATTTATGTATTTTATTGTGGATAGTTTCATTAGTTTATATGCTGTTGAAGTAATGTATTCTCAAAGTGATTAGTGATATTTTTTTAGAAAACCAACAGTTTAAAAGTTCGAAGTGATGATAGTATACAAGTTTGTTGTATATGTGAATTAAAATATTAAGTGTAGTATGATTCGAAATGGTTGTATAATTTAGTAATGTTAATGTTTAAAAATAAATACTTAACCACATATAAAAATAAATCATACGTTTGTAAGACCATACATAACTCATAAAAAAATTGCAGGATTAATAGGATCGTACGACTTTAAACATGAGGAAAATTGAAAAGTATTATACCTTCAGTATCATATGATAAATGTATTTTCCATAAATAAAATAAATTGAAATAATAGTTAGTGGGTAGTTTTTTTATTCGTTTTTTTTATTTGCTTTTTTTTGAATAGTTGGTACTACATATAATTGATTTATTTTCGGTTGTTAGTTTTTGTATCTAAAAATTAAACCGTTATAAGTAATATTCGATTAAATTTGAATATAATCAGATTTGAAATTTTTTCGGGAACAGTTATTTGATGTACTATATATTTATTATTTTTTTACATTTGGTAATATCATCCATATAAACTATAGGATTCCAAACTTCATTTATCATTCTAATCAATACGATTTCACCTTCAAATGATATAAAAGTTCCAATGAAAGTTTCAAACTGTGTGTCTGAAGGTCAACTGGAAAAAACATCATCTTTTTTTGAAACTTGTCGTCGTGCTAAAATGGATAATACATTATCAAAAGTAGATATTGAAAGTGTTACTGAATATTGCATGCAGGATATTTCACATCATGATGCAGAAAAGGTTTGTTATTATTATATTTGTATAATTTTGTATGGATTATTCAGTCATTAAAAACTATGTTTGTAGTTTCAGGACGAATATTTGATGACATTGATTAGAATGCCAACTGCAGAAGAAGTGATTAATTCATTTTATAAGAAGGTTTATATGTAATTTTGATTATACTTTTGGTAATATAATATATAATTTTCTTTCTACTTGACATTTTTATTATCACTTGTAGAACCCAGGGGGATTTATGGATATGGATATTTTTGATAATGAGGTATGTGTATTATATATATATATAATTTTTAATTGCAATAGATACAGTAACACCTTCATTTTTACAATATAGCAACGAAAGCTAATCTGGGGTATTACTTCATAGTACAACAGTCACAATTATAGAAAACGACTCAAAACCGAAAAGATCATTTGGTTGTTGTTGTTGTTGTTACGGTTGTTGTTGTTGTTGTTGTTACGGTTGTTGTTGTTGTTGTTGTTGTTAGCAGGCCGTATCCTACAGTCCCTGGCCAGATGGCCAACCCTATTGCAGTTACTACACCTAGGTGGACAAGGACCTGCTTCATGATGGCAATTACACTTGGAACATAGAGGCTTAGACCCGGCGTATGATTTCCTGTCACTATTGCCTGCAGTGTAGGCCTGGCCTGTGTTCTGCCTCTTATTCTGTTGGTTTTGATTGTTCTTGGAAAGATCATCATACTTTCTTTTCCTTTCTGCCTGACGTTCAGCATAGGCATGGGTCTTATCCTCCATCAACTCAGTTGTAAACTCAATAACTTCTTGCATGGTCTTCGATTTTGATGCCTTTACACTGCCAAGTATCATATCGGGCAATCCACCGATATACTTTTCAATCTTGTCTATCTCTTCTGGGAACATCCTGGAACACATCAAAGCTAGTTGCTGAAATCGTCGACTATAGGCCACCACATCGGTGCCCTTGACCTTAAGATTCCACATCTCAGTCTCAATCTTCTTGATCTCACCCCTCGGGCAGTATTTATCAATTATCATTTTCTTTAGCGCTGCCCATGGCATGGCATGAGCTACTTCTGGAGTAGTGGTCTTAACATGGGCATTCTACCATGTAAGAGCATCATCTTGCAAAGTGCAAGTCACGAATTTGACTTGGCTAGTTGTTGGGCAATTGCTAATGCTAAACACAGACTCCATTTTCTCAAACCATCGAGTGAGTCCGACGACTCCCTCAGTACCTTTGAAGTCTAAAGGTTTGCATTTCAAGAATTCAGGGTAAGAGCATTCGCGAGCAGTTTGTGTTGGCCTTGGTCCTGAACCATTGCTGTTGTAGCCATTCCTAACCCTGCTTGCTTCTGCTTCAGCCATTGCAGTAGCAACTCCTTGGTCAATTAAGGCCTGAAGTTATGCCTCAGTAATAGTTGTGGTTGTTCGGGCTGGTGTAACTGGTGGGACTTGGGTTGACCTTGTGGTTCTCTTTGGTGCCATTTTCTTCAATCACAAGAAAATACAGTGCCATTTTCGTTGAATACATAATTAAAGTTTGATTTCAATACAAATTATAACGTAACATAACATATGCAATCATAAATAAAATAACGTTCACATCGCACTGTGTCCAGAAGAAATAACTTTTAAGTGTAATTTTATAAGGCTCTTATTGTTATATACGTAAATATTATAACACGTATATCAATTATTGAATGAATCTAAGTCCCAATAATGCCAATCAAATAGGGTGTCCAATAAAAAACTTTTTTATGAATGCAATGTGTTGTAACACGGTTTATAGATCCTGGCAAAAAACATTGTGACCTGGTTCTCGTTTTTAAACCTTGGCTCTTGATACCATCTGTAACACCCCAAAAATGGGTGCAGGAAATAAGGATCTGAGGCGGTTTACTTCATGATAACAACACAAGGTATAATTAGAACGACACCAAAATGTCGTTTAAATTGAATCCATTTGATTTAATTAAAAGACATATTACAAAAGCTGTTTAGCTTCCACTTGTTCCTTGTTTATATTACAAAAGATGACATAGATTCTCAAAATATTGATTATAAAAGTCTTAAGCGTGACATCCAAAAGTAACCCAATGCATCCTTGCACCTCATGCCTATTGACCTCCTGAAAAAAATTGCTTAAAACTGTCAACAAAATGTTGGTGCAATTCATAGGTTTTATGTATTTAAATTATGCCTAGGTCCGCAAGACTTTCCGTGATGTTACAAAAATATGCAAACAATCACAAAACCAGATTACATTTACACTAAGCTCATGACACTGAAGCTCGACAGTCTTGTTCGCAAAATATTGCTACTCAGCCCGAAATGATGTTTTAACAGAAACATCCATGATTACGACCATGCATATATCTTTCGTTCCCGGTGATAGCTATGTCACAACGAACGGGTGGAGGTCGTTTCCCAAATAGATCTATTAATAACATTCGCGCTCAATATTGTATTTCCCAACTACATCTATGCAATTGTCGTTCATGATAAATGGGCCTTATCTTTGGGTTATCGCTACTTAGGCAAACATGTAATCTATGTAAAATATCCACTTGCGTCCAATTTGTAAAACAAAGCATGTTTCCACCCCAATAAAGTAAATCAGTAAAACTGTAAAAAGTGTGGGGCTATGTAACTACCTCTCAAGTGGAGTGATCTGATATTTTATATCAATGTGTGGGAATGCTTCACGATTATTTCTCGAATGCAACCTAATTTAAATATAGGGGTCGTTTATGTACAGAGTACTTATATATTAACATAATATAATCTTTTAATTGTATACATCGTACATATCGTTCTGGCTATCATATTTAAAGAGGTATGACTATGACGTACGAGGAGTTAGGACACTTTAAATCGTAAATCCAACAACTCGTCGTATACGCCTTCCGAAGAAGCTAATATGATTCCCTAGTTAAATATAGCACTTCGATAAACTAATCCAAATATTTTATATATATCTATATAGCTATTACCATCTATTTGTTTACAGCTGAAAATCGTAATTATAATAGTAAAAACGTTTATAATTACGCCTTTAGTAAAAATGACATAACTTTGTCGTTTTAAGCCCAGTTTCTCGCGTTTCTTACGCCACGCCTTTTTGTATTAAAGACGAGTGATCATAAAATTACATTTTTAAGTTTTTGATATTCTATGTGAATAGTGTTTTTACTGTTCACAAACAGTTATAATATATTTTTATACTTTTAATTAACGTAAACCCGTTTTTGTAGTATCTTTTCGTTATAGCTAGTTTTTAGCCTCGATTATTTCGAGCAGTGTTCTCGTAATTGAAAGTTTTATTCTTATTATGGATGTTTATAAAGTATTAAGTTTATGTGGTGATAGTACCTTTTTATATAAATTGTTTTATAAAAGTATTAAACTATCGTAATCTTGTAAAAATGGCGTATCTTTTTTCGTTATTATATCGGTTTTTCGTGCTTCTTTATGAACCCTCATCCGTGTGTATGTTAGTATTTTATAAAATCATAAAACTTATATGTAAATTTGAATCTTTAAACAGCACAGCTACGTCATTTTTATTCAACTAAATGTGTTTGCAAAACTTGTTTTTAGGTCTTTTTAGAAAACACCTAATTTGCACTTAAAAATGGTTTATACTTAACCAACATTGTTAAAAACTTATACATTCCTTTTAAATCATATTAGCATCCATATGCATGTATGTAAGTTCACTAAAACAATGATCATAAGGAAAATATTCATTTTACATATTCAAAAGTACCCTAAATGGTGATTTAGCTAAATATAACATATGAACACATAAAATCTTAGTTATGAATAGATTAAGCTTTTGATATAACCTTGTGTGGATGAGTAGAGAAGAGAATAACAATCACACCCTTGTGATTAAACCTCTTGGCTTGAAAAATTAGGATGAAACCCTAATTTTTACCAAAAACCCTAATCTTGCAATAACTTGTTAAAACCCTTTCAAAGATTTAACAAACCCTTCACATTCTTCTTAGTATACATTTAAGTATGATATGTAATCATATATGGTGAAAGAATAATAAAGTTGGATTGTGTTTGGCAAGGTTTTGTAGCGTGGGATAGGTAGAGAGAAAAGGAAGAGTTTTGTGATTTTTCTTGTAAAGGAAATGTCTTGTGTGAGTTTTCTATGACCCTTGCATGCCTATTTATACTACTTAGTAGATATTTGTGTGTCTAGTTGATGTATGAAAGGTGGCAAAGCTTCTTGAAGAAGATTGGATGATATGAGAATAAGATAGGCTTATTTAGAGCTTATCTTGGTCTAGTCATGGTTCAAGTTGCATGAAGATATTTTACAAAGCTTCTTGGTGACTCTTCTTGGCTTATCCTAGTCATATTACACGAAATATATGTATATGAATAAGTTAGATATGTATTTGATCATTTATATAATGTATACTTGCATTATATGAAGTATAATGTAGTATAGACTTGGAAAAATGTATAACTTGTACATTGTAAGTTATGCATTTGAACTTCCTTCATTAAGGAATATGTATGAAGTGTTAAATACTTGAAGTTTTAATAAACTTTAGTATTTGGGTTTATAAAATTTTGGGTTTTTGATGTAGCGTAGATAAGTTTAACGTTGCTTCCGGGAAGCTTTAAACGTATTTTATCGCGAAAACGTATACACTTAACGTAACCATATTAAAAATAAAAACGTGCAAATGATTTTAATTATCCTTAAATAATCTTTTAACACTTGTTTGATGTAAACCATTTATATTGCTTTAATGCTCCGTTTACATTGTATAATCATTATTTAAAAGCTAATCGCGTAAAACCCTAAAAATATTTAGTGATTAAATAATTGTCGTACAATGACCTAAAAAACGTGGTGTTTTAACAAAGATTACCATGGTGGATCCAAAATACAATTGTGATCCTTAGTCTTGGAAAATGTTACACTTTAAAAGATCCATAGGCATATCAAGACCCAAACGTGCTTGGGTTCCCTAAGAGAATCTAATCTCTTTCTTTTTATATGTGCAGGATTATACATATAGTGCTCTAAAGAATAATGGTAATTGTTGATAGTGGATGTTCCAGGCACGTGGACTGGGAACAAGGCTACCTTGCTGGAATTTAAAGATTTTAATCGTGGGCCTGTGCTTTTGGAGGTAGTAGAGGTTATATCACTGGGTAAAGAAAAAATTAAAAACGGGGTAAGTGAGATTTTGAGGATGTACCTTGATCTTGTTAAAAGAAAATTTCAAGAGCATAACCTGCTCTACGATAACCTAATACTGTGGTATCCAGGATATATGGTATCTTTATTGGGTATGATATTTGGATTTGTTTATATGACGAGGTATCGGAATATGAAGAACACAATCAACATTACTAAATAAGGTTTCGTCTTTATTTCAAACATGTTAAAGGTAACACTACTACTTTTACACAGCTCTTATTAATGCGTTTATTAGACTATCAATTGGAGGATGTCTGCTATGTCATGGATAACTCTTACACGAGACGCCTACCCTCTTTAATATAAAGAGGGAGAGGGTTACTTACTAAGACAAGATTAGGATCTAAATCTTATTTAACCAGTCTTCAATCATCATAAATATATTTGACTTTTATTTAACCAGTCTTCAATCATAATAAAATAATATGTTGAACCAAGTACGTCATCTTATTTTAAGACGATGTGGACCACGCTTCATATCAGCTGCATTATTGTTGTCTTTATCTTTTAGCTGAGCATTAATGACTGTTTGACCAGGGTATGCAATCTGCTTGTTTTGTATTATATAAAGCGTGGGCTTGTTGTTCTTACTTTATTTTATTTGTTGTGTCTTATTCTACGCTAAGGAGTTCCATTAATGATTCCATAGTTGATTATGACAAATCAATAAGCAACAAGCTTCCCTGAAGCTAATATAGATGAAGAAACTTCCACCTAAATCATGCTATCTTACCCCATTTTTGTCATAATCAAATAGGAGTGCATGTAGATGGTTAAGTATATGAACATTAAGCTTCCCATTAAATTATATTAACCATCTCTTGGAATCTGAACTCAGTAGCATAGGATCATTCTTCCTTCAGTTACGAAACAAGACATGCTTATTTATTATGTTAATAAATGTTCTTTTGGATAATTCTTGTAGTTCAAAATATATGGCATGGCGTTCTCATGCAGATGGACGATATAGTCTCTAGTGAGCTCAGACGGAAATCATCCAGGAAAACACTCAATGCTTTTGATTATTCTTTTTCCTCAATAATTCATTTAATGAACTGTTTATATGGTATCATTGCCCCCCAAAATATTTGTTAAAGTCGCATCGTGTTACTTTTTCAAATCAAGATTCATATCATGCACTGAACCTCCAAAAGAACTACACAAATTATCAATGTTCAATGATTTCCAAAGGCGTCTTGTTGTCCTTTAATACGTATTTATAGATAAAAAATTACAGAAAAATAAATACATAGGAAAAACCTTATAATCCTAGATTGAGAGCACAGAGCTCTGATTACACTACTGTGTCTTGTAAATCTTAAAGCGCATCTTGTTCTGCTTGGTAGTATAGGTAATTCGCATAGCAATTAGTTACTGCTGGTGGATCTGATCCTGCTGCTGTTGAAACAGTCAGCAGTCAATTCTGACTGATTGGTTAGTTGTTTTCATTATATATAATACGTAAAGAAGTTACCTCGTTAAGAATTCTTCCAAAATACTCTCACCAAAGAGAAATAATATAGGTAAAAAAAAAAATATCTCACAAAAGAAAATCAACAATTCGTATATATTTATCCGGGAAGTATTGTACAAACTCGGGTCGTTGTCTCAAAACGAAAGTGAATTGGGAGGAATTTGGAATATTCGGTTTCGATGCTTAGAATGACTAAATGATATTTGATTTGTTGATTATACTACATATGTAAAAGCATGGATTTAAGAAAACAATGGAAATAGTACGAAAAATTAAATGCACAAAAATGTTTAAACGCGATGCTAAAATGAAAATTAAAAAACTAAAACACAACTTTTAACCAATTTAATATCTGTGAAAATCACATATTTTAAAAATGAAAATTTTAGAAAAGAATTTAGAATTTTTTTATGACTCTTTTGAATTTTTTATGATTTTTCTAAGATTTAATGATTTATCAAAATAAAATTTTTCTAAAAAATTAACACTATATTTTACTTTTATTTTTCAAAAATCTAGATTTAAAATGAAAATAATGCAAAAAAGACATTTTAATCCCATTTTCAAAGTTTTTTATTTTTTATGATTTGTCTAAGAAAAAGTAATTAACTAAATAATTATTTTAATTCCTAGATAATACAAATTATATGAGAAAAATATGGAAAAATGAATTTTTATAAAATTCAAAGGTGCAGAAAGTTAATAAAAATAAAAGCCCTAATTTCAAATTTTAATTTTTCAACTAATTTGATTTATTAAAAATCTAACCTAATTACTAATTAATTTTTTTAATATAAAAAGAAAATTAAAAGGAAAATAGAAAAGACAGGGTAGAAAGTGAACTATAGGAAGTTGAAGGGTAGGCGGGTAAAAAATTACTATGAAATATTACCACAGTAAAGAGGTGGAAAACGGGTACCCTTGAGGATGAGGAAAAGCGGACCAAAAACAGACCCTAGATTATTTCTAATTTTTGGCTTTATTATATTTTGAGAAATTAGCAAAAACTTAAAAACTAAAAGTTGCTTATTAGACTTAACCCTAACAAATTTCATAACAAAAGACATTCCCAACTTCTTTTTATCCACTATATAAGTAGAAATAAAGCCATTTGACTTAAGAGTCAGAACAGCCAATTCCAAACACTCCTTTAAAAATTGCTGTCAAAACAAAGTCTATCTTAAGAACTTTTAAAAACTTAAAATAGCTAGAATTTTTACTACTTTACTTAAATTAAACCTTATAGAGCTATTCATGCAGTAATATTAATAGCTTTTGAAGAAGAAATATACTAGTTACTCTCTATGATTTCTATACTACTATACTGAAAAGTGACAGTGACATTTTACTAGTTTAAAGGCTAAAATAGACTGAAAACAATACAAGTATAAGCTAAGTAAACCTTATGAACATGATTTAAATGAAGACTTAAAGGAAATAAGCAAGTTGAAATAAGCTAGAATTGGCTTAAATGAAAATAAGAAGGTTGGACCTGAAAAATTGAAAGAGTCTTCTTCACCTTCATCCAAGTGAAGAGTCTAGGTGATCCTAATGGCTTCCTAAGTCCTCTTAACTTTAGAAATCAAAATAAGCTGAATTTGAGCTTATTTACTCTATGCTTCCCAAAATTGAACTCAAAAGTATTCAAGTGATTCATGATTCTTAATGTTTGGTATAGGTAAAATGAGTAGATTAAAGCTTAGTGAACAAAATTAAACTAATATTGAGCTTATGAGAATCAATAAGCTCACTTAGCTTATTTAGAGCTTATTGATCAAAAACGATTTGAAATTTAAATCAAAGAACACAAACACTTTAAAAGTAGATTGATATTAATAAAATGGATAAGTACAAGTGAAAAGGAGAAGATTACAAGAGCTGAAAAGCTTAAATGCTTAAAGTGAGAGCTTAATTTGCTTAAAAACGAAAATTACAAAGTAAAAGTGTAAAACAGAAAAATTAACACTGAAAAATGAACTCCTAGCTTGCTATTTATAGAAGAGGGGTGAAGAGAGGGAAAGGAGTCTAGAGAGTTCCTTTAAATCTCAACCATCGATCATTTGAAGTCAAGTTGTAGCCGTTTGATCAATTGATGAGGTGGCAAGGCTAATTAAGCTTGCTCCACGTGGTGGATTCTCATTGGGGAGAAGTGTATTTGAAGATTTTATAAAGAAAAAAGGGAGCGGGGGTGTTGTGAAAAAAGGGTTTGGGCGATTGTTGGAAGTTTTGGCGGAAGTTAAGTTTACACTGTTGAGGGTTGTGATGTTTGTTGGAGTTATGCGTGGTGTTTTGTTTAAATCTTTGGAGTATGGGTCTTAATAGTCCTTGTGGTTCTAGCCGCCCTTTGTAGTGTTAAAAGAGATTTGTGGAAATTGCAATTAGGCATTGTGTTGGTTTTCTTCTCTTTTCTTCTTAATAAAAACACTTTGCTCTTTTAACAACTTTGGTCCTTGATCTTTCAAAACTTCAAATAAAGCCCTTAATCCTTGAACACTTGACAATAATGGCCCTTTGACTTGTAATTTGGGTCTTTGACTTCTTTGTTTCTTTCTTTGACTGAGTTTGACTGTGTCGGGCTGATCCGGCTGGCGGGGTTTTCTGGCGGAATTCTTGGTCTTGCTCTTGACTCTATGTCCTTTTATCCCTGTTTCTTGTCTTGTTTTTGATCGTCTTTTGCTTCTTTTTGTCTTTTCATTCCCTTTCCTGCACAATTGGGACACAAAAAAAGCACAACATTTTATATCTTTTGGCATTTATTTGGCTTTATTTGGCAAAATTCACGACGTGTAATTTATTATTACAATTAAGCATATTATCATTGATTGACCAATTCCTGCTGGTTTAGGTCTTAAAAGTCGCTTATAGACCAGAACTGTTTATGCTGGTAGATCAGTTCTCTGCTGGTTGGTTTATCCTGCTGACTAGGACAATATTTCAGACCATCATCGGTTTATTTTTTAATATGTTTTGGCACTGATCCTTATCATGACACTATGTATATGAATATGGATCGATGGATAATGGTTCTGCTTGTTTATGACCTTCAGCAGGTTACTCTTGGACGGAATAAATGACCACTTTTTTTGGGTTTCAAGGAGTTTTGGTGGATCTCATCAAACCAATTGGTTTCACTCTTAATGATCCTCAAGGCCAGGATCAAGTCAGAATTGGCTTGGTCTACTCATAGTGTACTAATGGTGTTGTTGTCATGATTTGTTGGGTGATCCTAGTACAGATATTGACATAGGTTTTTGTTGACAGTGGTTGCTCAAGAAGTATGACAGGAAACAAGGAAAAACTTGATGATTTTGTGCAGATCAAGGGAGGCATTGTAAAATTTGGAGGTGGAGATGGTAAAATATCAGGAAAAGGCACCATACGGACTTCAAAGCTTGACTTTGAAAATGTTTACTATGTTGAAGAGCTGAGCACTTTAACTTGTTCTCTGTATCACAAAATCTGTGGATATATAAACGAACTAAGGTTCTCTTACAGACATGATAGATTTGGTGCTTTAGAGTATTCCCAATTGCCTTGATGAAAGTCTGGTGGTACTCCAGAATTCTAGGAACATGATTAGCTACACATTCCACATCTCAGACCTGCAACCAGAACAAAAGGTTACTTGTTTAGTTGCAAAGTCTCATTGGATGAATCCATCAAGATGGCACAGATGGATGGCTTATGTGACTTAAAACAATAACAAGTTAGCTAAGGAAGGTCTGGTTGATGGGTTACCTCTCAAGGTGTTTACCAATTGAAACCAACTGTGTTGCCTGACAACAAAGGAAAAGCAACATAAGGGCTTCTTACAAGCATCTTTCTGCTGTATGAGACTTATTAATGAAACTCAGCAATTGCTGCTCTTGGACCTTTCTGGTTCCCTACCAAATATAAGGAGTATTGACCAGAAGTACTACTCCTTGGTGGTTACTGATGACTTTAGCAGGTTTACTTGGACTTTCTATTTGGGTACTAAGGATGAAACATTTTATGTCCTTAAAGAATTTATTGCCTTAATAGAAAACCAGCTAAATAAAAAGGTTAAAGGAATAAGGTGTGATAATGGGACAGAGTTCAAAAATGCAAAACTAATAGAACTCTGTGGGGAAAAGGGAATTAAGAGGGACTATAGTAATCCCAGAACCCCACAGCAGAATGGGGTTGCTGAGAGGAAAAATAGGACTCTTATAGAGGCTGCTAGAACCATGTTGGCTGACTCTAAATTACCTACCATGTTTTGGACTGAGGCTGTTAGCACGGCTTGCTATGTTTTAAACAGGGTATCTATTACTAATCCCCATAATAAAACACCTTATCAATTGCTATCTGGGAAGGTTCCTCAGATAGGTCATCTTAAACCTTTTGGGTGTCAAGTAACTATCCTTAATACAAGTGACCATTTGGGAAAATTTGAGGGTAAAGCTGATGAAGGTTATCTTGTTGGTTATGCTCCTAATAGCAAGGCCTATAGGGTTTATAATTTAACAAACAAGAGGGTAGAGGAAACCATGAATCTGAGATTTTTAGAAGATAAACCCAATGTTCAGGGAATTGGTCATGAGTGGTACTTTGACCTTGACTATTTAACTGATTCATTAGGTTATACTCATTTTAAAACTGACACACCTGCAGGTACACAAGAAACTAACATACCTGCAGGTACACAAGCTCAAGGTAGTGATCCTGCTGGTAGCATTCCTGCTGGTCATTTTCAACCTGCTGATAGTTATGCACCTGCTGATCAGGGTGATCCTGCTGTCAGTACATCTATTTCTGCTGACCTCATTCCTGTACATGCTGATGAGTCTACACTTCCTCCTGGTCAGGTTTTGGGCTCGAGTGAGAACACCACACGATTTCCAGTCCCTTCTGATGTGTGCAAGGAACAAATCTCATCTGGCATCTTCACATCTTCCTCTTATGATGATGATTTTCGTGCTACTCTTACAAATTTAGCACCTGCTGTGGAAGTGAATCCAGTACCTACAAAAAGGGTGAACACAATTCATCCTCAGTCTCAGATATATATGTTCATGATCAACAAAGGATCAATCATACAGACCAACTTCATTGTCTGTCTGCTTGCTTCCTTTCTCAGTTAGAA
>BQNB010127546.1:6276-19424 GCA_026074375.1 Tanacetum coccineum
GCAATACAAAAAAACTATTATGCAATTTGTGTTACAAATCCATCCACAACTAATGTAACAGCAGCCACATAGTTGTTTCCATGTAGTTGATAGCTCTGAATTCTACTACTGGAAAAAAAATCATGCTTATTATCTATCTGGAACATGTTGATTGTTGAGCCTGAACTTTTTCATTTAACACAACACCCTGAATGTAGTGGGAGATGATTTTCCGAAATCTGCATGGCTGGTGACTAAGATGGGAAGGTTAACTGCTGGGGTGCATTATGATCCTCAATGTAAGATCCTTACTTATGCATCTGTCTCATAATTTAATTCATCAAAGTTCTGTCCTATATCCTTCCTGAAATCATGTCTTTGAGAAGACTGTTGCCTCTTATCTCGTTTTCTCACTTCAGTTTGTAACCTGACATGCTTTCATGGTGTTTTTGTTCTTGAGACTAGTTGAAAAGAAGGACGGTGCAAAATATAAAAATTTGAAGAATTGGAATGGCTCCATAGGCTACGGACTTGGATCAGGCAGCCCATTGAGCCCATCTTTTAATTTTGGTCTTGAATTTGCGCAGAACTCTCAGGTTTCCCGCTTTTATAATTTCTGGCGTTATAGTGTCCCATTTACTACTCCGACTGTCTCAATATAGTTATCTACAAGTAAAAAACCACACTTTTCTTACTTTAAATGTACAGATAATACAGTTTTTTAATTTTTGGTCTTGAATTACTGAATGCCAGTTTTACCCTTATGAAAAGCAGTCTCTCCCACTCATGTACACATATATATTGTTAGGCTGTCATTTATACTCCATCAGAGCTCGCGCACTTATATATCTCATAACACCTTGACTGCAGTTCATAGCATCTTTCTTCCAGCATGTGGTGGTCCAACGAAAGGTGAACAATCCGTTTGAAGAGAATGAAGTAATTGGAATTACGAATTATATAGACTTTGGATTCGAGTTGTTCACCAGGTAAATCAGGTTGTGCAGAGTGCAATCTATCTATGTATTGTTTGATAATGTAATACGAGTCCTTATATTTGTTAACAGAATGGACAATCAAAAGGGTACAAACAACATCCAAGATTCCACCTTTAATATTGCTGCATCTTGGCAAGCCAATAAAAACGTCTTGCTGAAGGTTAGCTATCTTTGTTACGTTGCTGTGTCTCGCATGTTGATTATGCTAATGTTGTAAAATTTCTTCATCGCTATTGTAGGGAAAAGTGGGACCTCTTAGTTCAGCTCTGTCTTTTTCTTTTAAGTCGTGGTGGAAGCCTTCATTCAGTTTCAGCGTGTCAGGTAGTAACATGTCAGGAACATAAAACTTATGTGATGTTATATTGTTTGATGTGAAACCCAATGTTTATTATCATGAACATGTAATGTGAACATGATTTAAATTTGATTCAATATGGGCAGCTATAAGAGATCGTGCTATTGGAAAGACATCCTTCGGCTTTGGTCTTCGCGTTGACAATGTCAGAGAAGCAAGGTTTGTATTTGTCTCACTAGACAACTCATACTTGGTAACTTTCCTAAGCAAATCAATGCGATTGAAAAATTAATATGAAAATGCAGTTATCAAAGGGCGGATCCAAATTTCGTAATGCTGACACCAAGCAAAGCACATCTAGCAGAGGGAATTCAATGGAAAAGTGGCAAGAGACCGATGATGCAATCGGACGTTAACTCTGGAAACTTTGACGGCGTGCCAAGGGAACTCAGACCCTTGGGTAAACTTTTATGATTTAGTTTTCACTTCAACAGACTGTAATACTGTTGGGGAACTGTTATCATCATTTACTTGAGCCTGTTTTGTTTTCGTTTACACTTAAATCAAAATAATTTAGAAGTTTTCAGGGAAGCCGTAGTGTTTTGAAGTGATGCTAAAACTGTACCTCTTTTTGTTTTTTACTATTAATTTGTGGGGTTGTTTGTTTAGGCTTATTTTTGGATTTACGAGCTTATCTCATTATATATATAACAATCTTATATAAGCAAATATAAACCGGAAAAATGGACTTGTGGAAATATAAGCCAAAAATGATACAAGCTTATAATCCCAAAAAACACCCCAGTATTAGACTAATTTTCTTGGAAATGAGAATGAAAAGCAGAACTTTTTATTTAGAAAATGAGTAAAAAAAAAATTTCTTTTTTTGGTTAAAGAAAAAAAATGAGGAAACTACCAAACTTAGGGTATGTTTGATGAAACAAGCGGTGCAATAGCACTTGTAGCAGTTTGTTATTAATACGTGTTTGGTAAAATAACTGTAATTATGAAAATAGCAATTAAACAAAACAAAAATGCTAAATGCTAAACGCTAAACGCTAAATGATTGGAAAATGAACATTAAAAAAAAGAGCATTTAAACAAAACAAAAACGCTAAATGCTTGAAAAATGAGCATTTACCAAACCAGCATTAATATCTAAATGCGTCGGTACTTTTGTAAAAAAAAATTTCCCCTATTTTTTTTTTTTTTTTTATTTTTAGTTTGCCAACAATTTAAAAAAATAAAAAATAAAAAAAAAAAAAATAATTGGGCCGGCCCAGCACTGTAGCAATGTAAAAAAAAAAATATATATGGGCCGGACCAAGCACTGTAGCTTGCTACAGTGCTTAGCGTGAACAGTGTTTTGGGATCTTCACAATGTGACACGTCCACATGTGAAAGGATATATATAGTAATTTTCTTGCGAAAGAGAATGAAAAGCATAACTTTTTTATTTAGAAATGAGTAAATCTTTTTTTTTCTTTTTTTGGTTTAATAAAAAAATGTGGAAACTACCAAACTTAGGGTTATGTTTGATGAAACAAGCGGTGCTATAGCTGTTGAGCAGTTTGTTATTAATAATGTGTTTAGTAAAAATAAACTGTTAATTATGGAAAAGCAATTAAACAAAACAAAAATGCTAAATGCTAAATGCTAAATGCTAAATGCTAAACGCTAAATGATTGAAAAATGAACATTTAAAAAAAGAGCATTTAAACAAAACAAAAACGCTAAATGCTTGAAAAATGAGCATTTACCAAACCAGCATTATATTAAATGCTAAACGCATAAATGCTTTAAAATCTTGTCACAAAAATACCTCTTAGTTTACTATCGTTGAAGAAAGCAAGACATTATTATATTGAAAAAGGGAAAGTAGTTTAAAAACAAATGTTTGAAAATTCGTGCTTCGTTGCGATGAGCTTCAGCTACAATTTTTTTTGTTTAAGATTTAAAAAAAACATAACCTAAATCCACATATTCTATGTCGTTTCAGTTCCAGACCCACAAAAAACCCAGTGATAAGATGGACGTGGACAAAGAACGACAGGAAATAAAAGAGGACGCGGCGAAAAATAATTTGCACCAAATTACTTTTTTTTTTTGAACGGCAATTTTATTAAACACTAGCAAGGAGCTAGATCAACAACAAACAATATAAGGGTTTTTAGCAAATCGTCCATTTGATCGATGCTTTACATCGGTATTTAAACAATTGTAAAGAGCTATGAGACTAAAATTATCAAAGATAAAGACATTTTCCGGAATCTTTTTTTTTTTATTCGTTTCAATTAAAATTTATTCCGAAAATTTCCACATAATTCCCACCACAAGCCGTAATAGTAAATCCCTTCGATAATAACTTTGATGTTTGATCGAATCCGGGTAGAACACGAGCAAAAGAACGTCCACTCTCATATGAATTGACCTCCTATATACTCCACATTTCCACCATGAAGAAAATCTTTTCATAAACCTGTCTAACCACATTGCATTGAAGAACACATGACTTTGACGTTTCGACACCCATTTACCAATGGGACAATCAATAGAATCAATATCCATTGCCGCGACGAGATATGTTAAAAAGAGTAGGAAAGAGCATTAGATTTAACTTCCAAGCCAGGAATATTAACCTTGATAGGCACGGATTTGACCCACCTTGTCGACCAAACTCTACCTCTGGGAACGGTTGTCGTCTAACGTCTTGCGAATGAAGCAACAGAAAATGAGCCTTCCATTCTCCAGCGAGCCATATGTACCTGTCAACACGATGCACCAAGAGATTGTTTTCATGATCTCCGCCATGAATAAAACTGTGTCTGTTCAATTACCACTCCTAGCATTTCTTCTGAAGGTAGTAATAGCTTGGCGCCTTTAACCTTTTGAACTCACTGAAATATTTTTGTCAAGTTCCAAGGCATAACTCGAGGAAACAACCTCTTTAACACTCCACCTTCGTACCATTTATCAAGCCCAAAAAAGAGAATCCTCACCATTTCCCAGCTTTAATTTGATAAAATCGTGAATATTTATTCTTTTAGTTTGTTGTTTTTGTTATCTTGTATCACCTTTCACCTCTTGGTCGATTGTAGTCCACAGGTGTTCCGCAGCGAGCGAAGCCACAACTTTATCTAAACTCCGTACTCCCCATATAAAGCCTTTAGCAATTTTTGGTCCTGTACGATCTTTTTGTGAAATAAAACCGCCAAACCACTTGAAACAACAACCCTCTATTGAGAGCTAATAACTAGAAACCCCTAAGCCACCTGTTCTCTTTTGAAGTTAAAACTTTGTTCCCACTTAAACCAAGTTGCTTTATTACTCTTATGCTCATGATCAGTTTTGAAGATACGACAGCGAAATAACTTCAAGTGAATTTGATTATCTCGAGTGGACTTTAAAAATTGGACATGTGGAAGATTGGCAATAGAGCCTATAAAACAGACTTGAGAAGTGTGATTCTTCCTCAATAGAAAGAGTTTTCAAATTCCATCTAGATAGTACGGACAGGACCTTTTCAACCACTTATTCCAAGCAAGTTTTTCTATGGCAATGTTCTCCCACTACTTCGTACCCAAGATGTAAGTGAAGGGAGTCTTAAGGAACAAGACTATCCAAGTTTATTAGCCGCCTATTTAACCTTCGGCATCTTCCAAATCACATCCCATAATCTTACTTTTTACTCATATTATACGAAGACCAGAAGCCGGAAAAAAAATTCCAAAATCGGACTAGAGTATCAATAATAAGCTCATTCCAATTGACCAATAAATTAGCGTCATCCGCATAAACAAATGAGAAAGATTTCTCGTGGAGCTCAATTAATTCCATTAAAAATAATCCCGCTTTCAACCACCCGTTGAAGAAATGTGCAAGCTTTTCCATATCAAGATAATGAGGAAAGGGATTAAGGGTCACCTTGTTTAAGTCACGTAGAATTGAAATTCCTTCGTTGGACTCCCGTTGATAAGAATCGACCCCCTAGACGATCTAAGACAACTCTGAATCCAATTTCTCCATTTCACACCAAATCCAAACTTATCTAAACATCTACTAAGAATTCCCATCGAACGAGTCATACGCTTTCTCGAATATCAACCTTAAAAATGAGCGGCATGTTTCCTCTTTTTTTCGACACCATTGAGAACCTCGTTACGAATAAAAGGCACCATCCAAATTTGTCTATCCGACTACAAAAAGCAGATTGAACCTAATTAATGAGGTTAATTTAAGACACAACTAAATCGATTGCTAAAAAGTTTGGCAATAATCTTGTATAGACTTCCAATTAGGACTTTCGGAAGGAGAAGTCATTTAACCATGTTTGCATCAATGTTTTTAGGGATAAAGGGCAATAAAATTTGGAATTAAAACCATATTGGAATATCACCATTAATAAAGAAGTACTCCACAGCCCCAAACACGTCATCTTCAATCATAGACCAGTAATG
This sequence comes from Tanacetum coccineum, assembly GCA_026074375.1. Classification (NCBI taxonomy): domain Eukaryota; kingdom Viridiplantae; phylum Streptophyta; class Magnoliopsida; order Asterales; family Asteraceae; genus Tanacetum; species Tanacetum coccineum. Next base: position 12,006 of record BQNB010127546.1, read on the forward strand.
ACGTAAAGTAAAAGGAGAATCCATCTGGGACCCGGAGATTTATTCAACACCGCTTATCCCACACGCTCGCTTGACCTCTTCTTTAGTCTATTCTTGTTTACCGATCCTCTTTTTGTTAATTAGTAAGGGAATTAGTAAATTTAAGATCAAGCAAAAGCTCGATTTAAAAGTGGTTTATCAACTGTCCGAAAATGCATTAAAAAATTCGTCTTTCACCTTGACCGGTATCATCAATCCCACACACCATTGGCCATGACTCCTCGAATTCTGAGATTGGCTGCGCCTTCTTGTTAAGAATACAGTGTGGAAGAATTTCAAGTTCTCATCACCCTACAATAGCCCATTTGATCTTGGATTTTTGGAAATTTCCGTAGTTTGATTTTTTGAAACCTGATGAAATCTTATTAAGGATCTCCAATCTATTTGAACTACTTCACTAGAAACCCATAACCTTGTCGATCAAACTCATCATAAAGTCTCAGCTCCCTCTTTTAGAATGTCCGTAATCACTTCTCGAATATGCCTTATGTATAGACAGCCAACACGTATGCGATCTTTAAGGATTTTTTATTTAACCCATAAAAACTACGAATTGCATTATCTTATGGCCAGGAGCTGGCTTCCAGGATTCTTGACCCTTTTTCAAATCGTCCAACTTCTCAACCAGTATTTATAGAATCGAAAAGGAATAGGGCCAATAGTCGAAACGATGATTCGCGTTAAAGTATAGGCGATGATCCGAAATAAACGCTCCAAGGTATATAGCAGAAATATTTGGACATGAGGTCAAAAGATTTCAGAAACGAAAAATCGATCCTATTTGCTCATTTGGAAGCTGATCTATGACACCAAGTCGAAAGCACTTCCTCCTAAAGAAACTTTCCTCCTCCCGCGTTTAAATGAAGAATAAATTTTTCGCTTCATGAAACATTAAAGTTAGAACAGTATCTATCGATTTAATCTCACTCATTAAAATCGCCCATCATAAAAGCCAATTTTACATCAAGAATTTGAAATATTGAGTCAAATATTCCAAAGCATTGTTTTTCTTTAGGTTCCTTGAGGAGCATGAAACGACCACTATCAAAGATCAATTAACCAGTTTAAGCCACACTCCTCTTATATAATGACAAATAATTGTCTGTAAAACTATTTCTACCGAAAAGAATTTTGATCCAAATACACAAAATTCCTCCAGAATAACCAAATGAATTCCACTTTGGAAAATATTTCGAATATAGAATTACCACAACATGATCTTCACAGTATCAAGTTCCATAGCCCCATTTTAGTTTCCTGCTAACCAATAAATTCACTTTATTTTTTATACACAACTCCTTAACCCAATTTTTTTTTGCTTTTGGCGAGGCCTTTGAATATTTAAGACACAAAAAATTCATCTGATAACCCCAAACTCTCCTTGGGATTCGATTATATCGTTAATATCTTTAATGCACCCTTCCATATTATACCCCATTGTTTGTCCTACCTTCACCACTTCCTCCATAAAATTTAAAATGGACCCACCTGATCGCAGTAATTTAGAACGATCCAAATCAGTTGGTTCAACATTGTTATTAACCGAATTCGAATCATTATTTCCTATGTCTTTATTCACAAATGAGTTCACATCATTTTCCCTTTTCTTGTAAATACCTTCTCTGGCGATATCACCATAGCATACCTTTCGAATCTGATCTAATTCGGACAGTGAAGCCGGTGGTGTGGATAAGCTGTGATATTCCTCATTTACTTGTTCTCCATGTTAGTTTTGTTTTTTTTGCAATAGAGAATATACTACAAAAGGATTCTTCTGTCTTATTAACCTTCTCGCCTCACTAGGTACTCCAAATTCAGTTTCCTGTACCTTCTCCTCTTCACTTTCTTCGAATATATTGTTCTCCTCCTGTGCTTCAGGTTTACCATCAAAATTGCACTCATCGGATACGTCATCTTCTTCCTCTTCATCATTGAATTCAGGTATCCATCCTGGAACTTCGATAGCTCTAACCCAATGAACTTTTCCCCGGAAACTTTACATTAAAAAACTCTCCTGAATTAATTTTGGCCGAACTTCTAGTAAATAACTCAACCTTTTGGAATGTAATGCAGCTCATCTTCATCAACGTCCATGAGATACCCCATTTGAAGCTGATTCTACTAACGTCTTGACTGTTCCAAAGTTTAAATGGGGGACACCACCAATCATCCTCTCAAGCGAGTCTTCCATTGGTAACACACTCGTCATTCGGCAAGATGATAGAACGAAAACTCGACCCGCACCGCATTTTTGCGGTTTTTTTGCGGATTAGTTCCTTCTAGCCTTGGAAAGATTCAATTCCATAGTACCCAAGTTCTCCAAAGTAGCTAATCTTCCAAATTATCCGAAACCCTCGTTACATAGACCTTTTTATATTAGCTTAAGGAACGCCATCTCTTTAACCCTTCCCATTCAATGGACATAGAAAGATTCTTTTTTGTTCAAACATCATCGTCAAGGTCATTCGATGGATACGATTTCCGTTCTGAATCCTTATTTATTTTCTTACACGACACAATACGATTTCACCATTACCAAAACTTACAGCATTGCATAGAAGTAAAATCTTCTATGTCTGATATTCTCGCATTTTTCGTCCTCCCTTCTTTACCCTCTTCCCTGTCTTATTTCTCTCTTCAATCTAGAAAGATTTGCATATTATTTGAAACGTACAATCACACCGTGCCAGATTGTGCACCAAATCTCTCCTCGTTTAAATCATTAATGAATTGAACGATTATCGATTCTCTTAACTCTTTTCGCATCTTTTGTTCGGAAGTTAACGAATCAACAAAAGACCATATTGTTTGCAATGTAGAAATTAATTCTTTTGCCGTACATGATTCGTGGGAAAATTTGTGACAAAAACAGAACGGAAATCTTATACACATCTTCTACTTTCGTACGAAACACACCCATCTTTAATAATTTAGATTTGGAGGGGAGATCTATGGAAAACCAATTGAGAGAGGCTTATGAATGATTGTAAGGGTAAACAGATATTGGAAAAAACGGAAAAATTAAAAACATGATTCGAACCGAAACGATTAATGTTCCTACCCTATTGATGTTCCCACTTTTGTTGTCCCGTCTCTGGTCCCTTACAAGGGATGTACAACTATGATCGTCCAAACTATATGTTTTTTCCCCGCCCAAATTTTTTTTTTTTCTCTAGGGAAAGTAGTTTAAAAACAAATGTTTGAAAATTCGCGCTTCGTTGCGATGAGCTTCAGCTACAATTTTTTTTGTTTAAGATTTAAAAAAAACATAACCTGAATCCACATATTCTATGTCGTTTCAGTTCCAGACCCACAAAAAACCCAGTGATAAGATGGACGTGCACAAAGAACGACAGGAAATAAAAGAGGACGCGGCGAAAAATAATTTGCACCAAATTACTTGACACAACATTCTTTTCAATTCCACGTTCTTCTTTGGTAGAACATTCTATTAATAATCTGGGCTTTTTATGGATCTGAATATGACAACACACAAAATACATTCTTGTTTCGTTAATATAAAGCAGAAGTAGTCGATTCACTAAGATCAAAATTCATTTATACAATAAACTCAAAAATAAATTACAAAGAACATAATAAAGTACCTATAAATTGGTGTATGTAATGAATATGGCTGAGTATTTTGTTTTGAGGATTAAAACCATGTCTATATATGAAGAAAATTAGTAAATATTTAATTTTGGTTTAGAATTTTTTATTTGTTTAGGTTTTTGTGGTTTTTGTGGTTTTTACCAACCCTAGAAAATGAATTCAGAAAAAACAAAATGGGAGTGAAATTTGCTGGCGCTTTTTTTTCTGGTTTTGTAATTTGATAGTGGAAGGATGGAGGAAGGAGATGAGAGAAAGGTGGAAGAAAGAAGGAATGAACATATGGCTTCAGAGTAGTTCACACACATTACACAAAACACCACACACACCCTAATTATCTAGCAATATTTCACTTTTTATTGAGATTAAAAAAAACTAATTTTTGTATATTACTATAGCATTTCTGTGTTAAAAAAACAAAAAAAATTTGAAACAGTAACATCAATAAAATACCCAACAACACGAACAATAACATCCTAACACTAAAACCATTACCACTCCGATTATCGTAACACTGTTACCCAAAAACGTTCACATATAATCAAATACACCACAAAGCAATCAGCGGTGTGTGTGTCTTGGGGTGAGTTAGACGGTTCTGGAGATGATGTTGTTGTGTTGTGTGTGGTGTTATATTCGAGTCACGTTATCATGTCCATTGTTCACTCGGATTAATTATTCTTTTTGCTACATTACTGTAGCATTTGTTATATTAGTTAATAACATCAAATAGTTTATACTTTTCAGTATCAAATTTCCTTGTAAATATGCTCATAATTGTTATATTTCTATGAAAATGTGTACTTCATTGTTTCATATTTCGTTTTTAGGAAAATATGAGCATTGGAATGAAAAGACACGGAAATGGAAGGGTGCGTGATGAAAAATGCACAAAGTAGAAGCTCCAGAAGAAAGTTACGACGTAGTTGGTTCGAAGTAACTACGCCGTAAACCATACTCTACCCGACCCAAAGATGGCTAGTCAAAATCTTAACTACGGCATAGTTGACCCGTTGGGGTTACGTCGTAACTATGGGTGAATTTCATTCAGGGAGTAACTATGGCGTAACTCATGCATTTGAGTTATGGCATAACTATGTCAAGCTTTTGGAGGTACACGTGCAACATGGGAACTACGACGTTGCTCCTCACTTAAGGTTACTGATGAGGTATCATTTTATACACTTTTTCGGGGGTTTTTTCAAGGTCATTTAACCCCCATAATCATGTAAATATCCTCAAATATTGTACTTAATCATTTCTTTTTTATATTTTAGCATTTTGGAAGCATTTAGAGGAAAAGCACGTGACTTGGTCTCAATTTGGGAAGTAACGGGACAAGAAGGCAACTCTACAAGATTTTGATGGAGCTTTGGATTTACAGTGCGTGGAGATGGCGTCACAATCTTCTCTGATGTTGTCAAAGCTTGAAGGCGATGACGTCACAATCTTTTGTGACGACGTCACAGTAGCCGACTTATAGAAGCCCATAGAAGATTCGACGGGTTGACGACGTCAGGATTTACAAGCGACGATGTCACGACTTCAACTCTATATATACATACCCTATTTTTCATATTTGAAAGGAGGAAAAACATAGAGTATTTTTGTAGCAGCTATTGTGGTCGACTTTTAGCATTTCTAAACCCTTTTGTACTCACTCATACTCCATGTCTAATTGAAGTGAAGTTCTTTTACCCTTTTAATCATTCAATAATTGTTGTTTGATTAATTGTTCTTCTCTTTCAATTAGCATGTTTGACTAAATTTAATTGTGTTTACTTATGATTGCATGAAACCTAGTTGTTAGATCTTTTGTTATTGCTTCTTGTTAATGGTGTGCGCGTTAGGCTTTAGAAAACTAGCTATAAATTGCTTAGCATAGACGTTTAGGAAAACAAGGCTAGGTTAGAGGATACATATGATTAGATCTTCATATCTAGATCACCTTTGGGTGGATTCCGAGTTAAGTAATAAATACTTACACATTACATTACGAGGGTGACGTGCAATAAAATCTGAAAAGACAACTAGGGAGTAGTGTATGATTAGGTAAACACGTTTGTTTAACCATACGAGTTTTTCCCCAACCTTTTACTTTTATTGCATAATTAGGAGTAGTGTAGTTTAGTTGTTTAATCAAACCCCCTGTTAAAACTCGAGATTTACTTGCTTTCTAAAAAATATAAAAACACAAAAATAATCTTCCTTTAACCCTTAGACCCTAGTGAACATACGATTCGAGCCTACCCCACTATTCCCCCAGACAACGATAATAACCTCCATAGTCTTGCCTATACTACACTACAACGGTTAGGTACACTGCCCAGGATGGTTGTAAAACTTCTGCGTTGCAACCCACCGCATCAGTTACGTCGTAGTTGGGCCGAGCCTATAAATACAAGCCCTAATTCTGCTATTTTGTCATTTTTTCTACTGTGACTCACAAGTGACGACTAGGGCTTATCTATAAGGGATTTTCCATCTCCATTCACCATCATTCCAAGGGATAATTTGCTTCAAACCGTTATTATATTAATCATTCATCAATTGTTTGTAAGAATTATAATGTTCAATCAATCCAAGATTTTCTTCATTATTATTTCTACAAACTTTAATATGAGTGGCTAAGCACTTTCAGTGCTAGCCTAGTTATGTTTTTATTATTGTGTTGATGCATGTTTCTTAGTCTTATTATCGTTTGTTTGGATAGGTTAATTGCTTGTCGATAGATCCCCGCGTTTTGGTAGTGCTAAGGCTAGTGTAGATCCTCTTAGCTATTGAGTAGGCGTGAACAGTTGAAAGGTAGTCTATTAGGTTACAAGATATAAGATGTGATCTATTTCGAGTGTAGGGGTTACCCATTCCACCACCTACATTAGATTAGGCACTTATAAAGGGCGGAAATCCTTTTAGGAGGGTTTAATGTCGAGCAGCTGGATTGTCAACATTTAGACGAGTCTTTAAAGTAGTTGGGGGTTAATGACTACAACCTAGATGCCTGATTTCCATGAGCAACGGGATTGAGATCATAGAAAGTATAGGTTAAGTTGCGATTACAACTCGAACCTAATGATATTAGAACCACCATAATAAACAAGAATTAGACATCGCACTAGGAAATATCATCTTCGCACTAATAAAGTAGTAGCTATGCTAGTATGCCTTTCTCCCTTGATTACATTTCTATTTTATTTTTCGCATCTAAATTTCATTGCATTTCATAATCAATACAGCTTTCAAAACGTGACAATTCAAATTAATAACCTAAACACTTAGCTCTTGAGACGACCTCGGATTTACCAAAATCTACACTATACACGACCGGGTTCTCTGCCCGTTAGTGCATTGTAAACCATAGGTAATCGAGTTTTATAAATTTAAAGCTTGATAAATTAATTTAAAGCGTGATAAATTAATTTAAAAGAAATACGCATCAATAATAATGAAGGTTTGATCTTATTTAGTAAAGGGTGTGATACTTTTATTTATCAGATGCCTAGAATGGTAGTTAGGTTTAAAAACCTATCATTCATACAATGGAGTAAAATCCCACCCCTCTTAATACTAAGTAATGGAGATAAGATAAATGGGTTAAAGTATTCTTATGAGAAGAACAAGTTAATTTACAAGGATAGCTTGAATTTAGGACCCGAGTACCAAGTTGATGAAGGAGTGAAATATTGGCTCATACATGAATATGTGAGCATGCACGAAATGGACTAGGAGTGTGACTTTGAGTCTAGCTACAAGACTCGTAAATAAAGAAAA
>BQNB010127547.1:5587-19424 GCA_026074375.1 Tanacetum coccineum
TAATTTTGCTCAATCAAGAGTGTAGAAAAATATATATTGGATTATATATTTCGGCAACATGTGTGAGATCATCATGTATGCATGGATATATATGTATGTATGTATATATATATATATATACGTATATATATATATATATATATATACGTATATATATACGTATATATATATATATACGTATATATATATATATATATATATATATATTAAGTTTGAAACTTAAGCTTTGGTAAACTAAAAGTCTGCACGTATTTATAAATACGTGGTTTCGTATGATAATAACTAATTTTTTAGTTCTAATTATAAGACTTATGAAAAAATTTCAATTTGTGATTTTGTGCAAAATTGAATCCTAGACACAAGATTAAGAGAATGATAATTGTAAGTTACTTACAATTGTTGTTTTTGATTAGATTATGTTTAACATTCAGAGAGGAGAAAAAAATTATTGGACAATCAGATGGCCGGCCCCCTTATGTATGTGGCCGACCCCTTTATCACTTAAGGGGGCCGCCGTTTGGGAGCTAAGGGGGCCGCCTATCTGACGAATTTGTTTTTCTGATTTTTTGATTCTGGCAGATTCTGGTTATAGTTCCATGTTTTCTTGAGAGAGTTAAGTTTTTATTATGGTATTATAGTTACTTAGAGGGGATTTAATCGATTTGTTCCATCATTCCTAGACCTAGACATAAGTAATTAAAAGGCTCACGTTTATGGGGGTTTAGTTAAAATGTCGGTAATGTTATCTTTCGCTGAAATTTTTTCTATGGAAGTAATTCCTTTTTGAACATTGTTACGAAGAAAATGGTGACGAATTTCAATGTGGTTTGTACGAGAGTGTTGAACGAGATTTTTACTTAAGTCTATAGCTCTTTTATTATCACACATTATAAGAATATCATCTAGACTAATGCCATAATCTACGAGAGCTTGTTTCATCCATAGTGCTTGTTGGCATGCCTTTTCGGCACTTACATATTCGGCTTCGATAGTGGAAATAGCAAGAGCGGTTTGCTTCTTCGAAAACCAAGATGTTAAACAACATCCCATAAACATACAAATGCCACTAGTACTTTTTCAGTCCACATAATCTCCCGCATGATCAGAGTCGGAATATACTACTGTTTCTATGTCGGACCCCTTAGGATACCATAATCCTAAGTGCGTAGTGCTTTTAATGTGTTAGAAGATACGTTTAACCGCTTCAAGGTGAGAGGTTTTGGGATCCTCTTGGAAGCGTGCACAAAGGCAAACACTAAACATGATATTGGGCCTACTTGTCGTTAAGTATAATGAACTACCTATCATACCTCTATATTTGGTATTATCTACGGACTCACCTTCTTCGTCTTTCGTGAGTTTCGTTTTCGTAGACATAGGAGTTTTCATTGGCTTAGAGTCTTTTAATCCAAATTTCTTAAGCATTTATTTTATATATTTTGATTGATTAAAGAATATACCATCTTCTAATTGTTTTATTTGTAATCCTAAGAAAAAGTTAAGTTCGCCCATCATACTCATTTCAAACTCATCGTGCATGATTTTGGCAAAATCATCACATAATTCTTGACAAGTTGAGCCGAATATAATGTCGTCGACATATATTTGGACAATGATGAGGTTAGAGTCTTTCTTTTTAGTAAACAGTGTGTTATCTACCATTCTCATGGTATAATCATGTTTAATAAGAAAGGCTTTTAATCTATCGTACCAAGCTTTAGGAGCATGTTTAAGTTCGTAAAGCGCTTTCTTGAGTCTATAAACATGATTAGGTTTTACGAAGTTAATGAATCCCGGAGGTTGTGCTACGTAAACCTCCTCATTGATAAAACCATTAAGGAATGCACTCTTTACATCCATTTGAAATAATTTGAAGTCTAGTGCGCATGCATAAGCTAATAATATTCTTATGGATTCTAATCTAGCTACGGGTGCATAAGTTTCGTCATAATCAATTCCTTCTTGTTGATTATAACCTTGGGCAACTAGCCTAGCTTTATTTCTAGACACATCACCATTTTTGTCAAGCTTATTTTTATATACCCATTTAGTTCCAATAATGGTCATATCCTTAGGATTAGGAACTAATTCCCAAACATCATTTGATATAAATTGGTTTAATTCTTCTTGCATGGCAATTACCCAACTTTCATCTTTTAAAGTTTCATTTATATTTTTTGGTTCTATGATTGAAAGAAAGCAAAAGAAATTACTTTTGTCTTGAGCTTGTGATCTAAGAGTTCTTTGATTTAGGTTACCAATAACATTTTCTAGTGGATGACTCTTAGATTCTTTAATATTTATGATTTAATTATTATCTAAAGATTTATCTTCGACATCATTGCTTAAGGGTCTTGTTTTATTAACCTCAATAACTTCTTCTTCGACTAAATCATCATCCTCCAAAGGTGATGTTTTAGGCGGGGGAGGAGTTTCATCGAATGTCACATTTAAGGATTCTTCGATTCTCATTGTTTGTTTATTGAGAATTATATAAGCCTTACTATTTTGCGAATATCCTAGGAAGACACTTTCGTACGACTTTAGGTCGAACTTGGTGAAATAATCTTTTATATTAAGAATGAAGCATTTGCTTCCAAATACTTTGAAATAGTTAAGGTTAGGTTTTCTACCTTTTAATAATTCGTATGGGGTTTTCCTATAATACGTCTAATGGAAATTCTATTAATTATATAGGTTGATGTATCGACCGCGTTACACCAAATTTTTATGGAACGAATAGTTAATTTAATATAAAATTCGAATCTATTTTTCCAATAAATAAATCCACCACTTTCAAATAGTGGTGGTCTTTGCATAGATTTCTATTCTAAATATTTTTCCGATTTCATATATCGATTATGTTTTAAAATACAATTTATTTTAAAATCTTGTTTGACGTGGCTTCTGATACCAATTGTGGAAAACTAGAAGGGGGGTTTAATAGTTTACTGCTTTTTAGTTTAATGTATCGTTTGTTTATAAAAACTTAGATTCGACTTTATGTGATCTCAAAGCGTGCATAATAAGAACAATACAATAAAGTAAATAAATTATAACAAGATATAAAATAAATATGCAAGACAAGAGATAAGAGTTAGAAGGATCAAACCACAACACATGGATTTATAGTGGTTCGGTAACGAAACTCCTCTTCGCCCTACTCCACTCCCCGAGTACCCAAATCGAGAGTTCTCATCACTATGTCAACAAACTCCCTTTAGGCGGAGAAAACCATACACAAGTAGCTTACACCAATTTTTGACACTAAGACAAATGTCAAGTTCTAATCTTAGCTAGAAACAATCTACCACACACTTTGTATTTTGAGGACTAAAATACTAACCGCACTATCAACACTTCACTTCACCTAGACACTAACACGATCACCCCGATCTATCTTTTCTCTCTATGATCACCACGATCTATCTATCCTTTCTACAATCACCACGATCTAACTATTATACACACTTTCACAATATACACAAATGATTTACAAGATATAATACAATCATAACAACGTTACGAGAACACGAACTAAGCTATAATACTTCGTAACTTGATAGTAAGAAGTATTCTTCTCTTGCATTTGAAGATCTAAGCTTGAATCACTTGGAAACAAAAGCTTAAGATTAAATGATCAAAGGAATGAAAGAAATATGTAAATTGGTTTAGAACAGAAAGAATGTGTGTGCAAAAGGTGAGAAAATCAGTGAGGAACAGTCTGCCATTTATAGGTAAAGCTAGGAGTATTTTTGTTTGGTCGGTCCCCTTAGCTCCTAGGCCAGCCCCCTTATCACTAAAGGGGCCGCCCAAATCCAAATGCTTTTTTTTTGTTTTCCAAGGGAGGTGTTTCTTAGATCGAATATATCTGTTTTTAGGTAGAAAATTTGAATTCAAAATATTTATTTTGAATAAAACATTTCTTATAAATATAAAAATGTTTTGTATAAGTTATAAAAATGTTTGTAACATTTTATAAAAAATGTGAGGTTGAATAAAAATTTCTTTGATTATAAAATGCAATAAGCATTTATTTATTCATACATTTAAGTGATTAAATATTCGAAATGAAAATTTACGACTAATTACTTGTTTACGTTTAATTTTACATTGAGCGTTTTTACATTTTGTGATTATCAAAACGTAGAGAGGTCAATAAATAATAATAACGTTTTTAGGCATTATTTCTATCAACAAACTAGTTTTATGCAATCATAAGCAAACACAATTTAAATTCAGCCAAGCATGTTAATTGAAAGCGAAGAAATAATTAATCAAATAACACATAGACATATTGCATGATTAAAAGGGATAAAGAACTTCACTTCAATTAAACATGGAGTTATGATCAGTACAAAGGGTTTAAAAACCCTAAAATTCGACCAATATAGCTGCTACTAAAGTTACTCTCGTTTCTCCCACGATTTTTCTACACAAAACATAAAAACAAGGGTTCTATATATATAGTTTGACGCCGTCTCCACGAACTGTAAATCCAAAGCTTGATCAAAATTGTGTAGAGTTGCATTCTTGTCCCATTTTTTCCCAAATTGAGCCTAAGTCGTGTGTTTTTCCTCCAAATGCTTCCCAAATGCTAAATGCTAAAACAACAAAAAGAAACGTTTAAGTGCATTATCTGGGAATATTTGCATGATTTTGGGGGTTAAATGGCCTCGAAAAAGTGTATAAAATAACACCTCATCAAATACCCCTACACTTGAGATTTGCTTATCCTCAAGCAAATGGGCTTTTCTACCTAGTAAATAGCGAAGTTGGGGGCATTTAACCTACTAAGTAAAGATAGTTTATAGCCAATCGGATAGACCTTGTAATTAAAAGCACGGAAATTATATACTGGCACCTCACATAAGTTTTTGGATTCTCTTTTTCTCTCGGTATAATAATGAATTATAACAATACAGGGAACGAGAAAATCAACACTCACTACCTGTTATAGTATATAAATTACCATGAGCTTGATAAAGGATCAAAACCTCCACCGCTTTGGCGTAAGCACCTAGGAATTACTATCAAAGAGGTCTTTAAAGGGTTGTAACGTTAAGTGTAGGGTAAAGGAAAACACGGTTAATGATATGGGGGAATTTTTTACTAGTGGCAAGTCAATCATTTACAAGATCACATGTAATTAGGCGTTGCTAAGCCAAGACTTGAAAAAACTTGGACAATAATACAAAACACTACATCAAACTCTTTCTTTTCTTTTCTTGACACTTTCTTGACATAAACAAAAGCAAGATGGCAGCCCGTATATTCTATCATATTTTTTTGCTTTTTTCTATTTTTTTGTTTTTTTTCTTTTTTATACACTTTTGCCTTGCCATCTGCTTGAACATAAATAAATAAACATGACTCGGGATTTATAATTGCACCCCTACACTTGAGTTTTTAATACTCAATAGCATAAACTAACTAAAGACCCGAATTGAGAAGGATCAACAAAACATGGAGAATATTAGACAAATATGGGGGTAATGACTCAACTTTTCTTCCCCATTTCTTAATATAATAAAAACTACCATGAATCCCAATTGTCTCAAAATTGTATACACTAACAATAGACTCGACTTAGCAACTATGTAATCAAGTAAACAATTAACTAGGGTGAAGCACATGTGATAACAATAATGTACTAAAAATGAGTATATACAAAGCAAAGGCGATCTAGGTGTAACATTTTTGGTGGGGTGTAGACAAATTTCAACTACTAAATACTCTGAAATAGTATATTTAGGAATTCCTTCATCTAACAAAGTCCCATTTCGGTCGTCCTGAAATACTTAATAGAAGAAAACAAAAAGGATAGGCTCAGAGTGGTGTACTAGAGGTATCTTGCACTAAAAATGAGTGCGGAGCAAGGGTTTGAGGCTAGTTATATGACCAAGGAGATCATCATAACTATAACAAATACATGCTAAAAACAAGGGTTAACCTAATGCCTCTTATCACTTAGTAAATCCTAATCACATTAATGCGATCTCACTAGCGATCTTGGGATGCATCGTTAAAGCAAGTTCTAGAATTTATAATATTACCAGTACACTCTCATAAGCACTAAAGTAAGTGCTTTAAATTCCTAAAGATCTAGGGGCGAACCTCACATTTTTGGGGGTGGAATTTTTTAGTGGTAGGGTTTTTGTGCTAGTAATATAACTCATATCCATGAGACACTTTTAATACTACAGTTTCATCGATATATGCCATAAAAATTTAAAATTTGGGCTAAAATTACCGTCCTAAACTATGTTTCGGTATATTTTACATCTTTTTAAGAACAAAGCAAATGCAAATGAAAGAATAGTTTCTAAGGCTTTTATTTCCCCCTACACTTATTTTGAACATGGTCCCCAATGTTCTATGAGTACCCGAAAATGAATAAAGGTAAGATAAATAAAAAGCGATAGAAACTAATACTCCCATGGTTTTCTCAATATCGAAGAAGAAACAAGATAATTCCGGCTAAATCTTCATCCAAGAATCGTTCAAGTGAAAATCCAAAGACAAGATCAACTATACCAAGAGTAAAATTCGACAGTAAATAATATATAACCCTTATTAATTATGAACTGGACTATTAAAAAAGCAATAAAGATCGGATGTAAGTACTAATGTAATTGTGGTTTTCTGCAAAGAATCTGGAAAATTAAAAATTCTGGAAATTCAACAAAAATAACTTTTCAAAACTTCGAAAAAATACGAAATTTCCTGTGCTACATTGTCTAACGTCGTCAGGAATAAATCCTGACGCCGTCTCCAAACACTGTGAAAAATAACGTTGTCGTTTTCTGGAAAAATTTCTGTAAATTAACCCATTAATTATTTCCTGGAATTTTTTTGCATAAACCACAAAAACGATTAGTACAAACATATGACTAAAAACAAATAAACAAGACATAAAATGTGAATCAATCTAAAACTATCTATTTTACATGTTTGAATTGGTTCTTAAAAACCGGATATTTTCCCCTAGACTTATTTCATGCAAAATACTTTTGATTGTAATTAAGATGAGGTTAAAGACAAAACAAATCCTGATCACATATATAATTCAAACATATAAGAACAAATAATAAAGATATAAACACACGACACTCCTAAAATGCATGAAATAAAAGATTGGGTTGTCTCCCAATAAGCGCTTTTGTTTATTGACGAGTCATGTAGCTAGACTCGGAGTCACACTCCTTACATGACTTCTTCATCGCTCCCACTACTACTACTCCCTTCCAGTCATGTTAAGTATTCGGGTCCTAATTCTAAACATTCTTTATAAAATCCCAATATTTTTCATCACATAATCCACTCTTCTTCTCTTGTCCTCTTCATTCCTAAAGTAGACTGATTGCTTGTGCTCTTTTTTCATATTCGACAACGTTTTAAATAGATCTATCTTATGGGGCATCATATAAGCAACTTCTCCGACTCCATTTATGAACTTTACTATCCCTAATGACGAATCATAAGTTATGTTGAATACTTCAACAAATAGTTTTTCAAGCATTACTTGCGACAAGAAGGGGTCTATAACTGAACTAATATCCTTTACAATCAAGAAATCCGAAACATACGTGAAGTTTCCTACAAAGATATGTATTCCTCTAACTCTTCCCGTGAAATTACTTATTCCCCTAAGGCTCTCAGGATCATCCCTAGGTTCTAGTTGTCTTTTCATGATCCAATTGTATTGCATACGGGTCATGATCTTTATGAGGGAATTAAGATCTATGTAGGCCTTTCACACATGTAGGGCTCCTATGTTGCATGGTGTTTTAATGTTCGAAGGACTTCCTCCTACAATGATTGGGCGTCTCATAAAAAAGGCGGAATTAGGTCACACATTAAGTACTTATGATATGCTAATTCGTTTCTAGTTGGAAATTTATCAAAGTACTTGACACCTAACTCCTCTTCTTCTAATACATCATTGTCCTCCTCTAATTCTTCCTCACTAAAATCCCCCAAAAAAATATCATACTCCGCCCCCCCGTCGTACTCCATAACAATATCTAGCAGAATCTTACATCCCTATCATTTTCTTTCTTCCTTGCAAATGTTTTTTCTATTAGATGATAAGAGAGGGTTTAACTAAGTTTTAATGAATTCGAGGATGTCGTTGAAGCTTGTAAAAAATTTTCTTATTAATTAGTGCTGTTGATGATTCGAATAGTGAAGGTTGGTTTCGGGTTTTCCCATAGTGGAAAACCTTGGTTTACATAAAAAAGAAAAGAATTACAGAAACAAAATGCATACAAAGAAATTAGAAAGACTAAATGGAAAGCTAACACTAAAAAGAAATAAAAATCTTACTTGATAGGAATCTAGTGAGTAGACCTAAGCTAGATAGAATATGAAACCTAGACTATTCCCTGACAATAGCGCCTATAACTTGATGTCGGAATTTTGCAAAACCTCTATAAGTTTTACAGTCCTCCTAGGCAGTGTACCTAATCATTGTAATGTAGTGTAGGAAAGACTCGGGGGATTGATCATTCTCTAGAGGAATAGTTTGGGTAGTTCAAATTGTATGTTACTAGGATCTAGAGGTTAAGAGAAGATTATTTTTGTGTTTTTATGTTTTTTAGATAGCAAATAAATCTCGGGTTTTGAAGATGGGTTGATTAAACTACTCCTAATTCTATTCTAATTGTAGAAAAGTAAAGTGATGGAAAACTCGTATGGTTAAACAAATATGTTTACCTAATCATGCACTACTCCCTAGTTGTTCTCTCTAGTTTTATTGCCCATCACCCTCAGTAGTGTAATGTGTTAGCATTCCCTAATTCAGCAACAGGATGGTCAAGTCCGCTATCTACGTGACAACCTAGACGATGGTTACCTGCAGACACCGCTCACGTTCAATAGTAAATTTACGCGCAATAAATACCTAACTAGGAATCCACCCTTATGGCAAACTAGATATGAAGATCTAGAATGTGGGTATCCTCTTAACCCTAAATCAGCGTTTTCCAACGTCCTATTGACATTTGATAGAAGTCAAATAGCTAGTTTTCTAAAGCCTAACGTGCACACCACTAACAAGAAGCAATAATAAAAGAGATAATTAACTAAGTTTCATGCAATCATAAGCAAACAAAATTTAAACTTAGCCATGCATGTAAATTGAAAAGCAGAAAACAAATTAATCAAACACACAAAACATATTTAAATGAATTAAAAGGGATAAAGGACTTCACTTTAATTAAACATGGAGTTATGATAAGTACAAAAAGGGTTTAAAAACCCTAAAATTCGACCAATGTAGCTGCTACTAAACTTACTATCGTTTCTCCTACAGTTTTTGCACACAAAACATAAAAATAAGGGTTCTATATATAGAGTTTGGGTCCTGACGGCGTCACTTAGAAATTGCGACGCCGTCAGCCCGCAGAATCTTCTATGGGCTTCTTTAAGTCGGCTACATTTACGTCATCACAAAAGATTGTGACGTCGTCACTTTGAAACATTGATGGCGTCAAAGGAGATTGTGGCTCCATCTCCACGAACTATAAATCCAGAGCTTGATCAAAATCGTGTAGAGTTGCATTCTTGTCCCGTTTCTTCCCAAATTGAGCCTAAGTCATGTATTTTTCCTCCAAATGCTTCCCTAATGCTAAAACAAACAAAAGAAACAATTAAGTGCATTATTTAGGCATATTTATATGATTTTGAAGGTTAAATAACCCTAAAAAGTGTATAAACTGACACCTCATTCAGCCTCACATATACCAAAGCATATTTTTGACCAGGTCTCAAAATTCTATCTTACTAGATAAGATATAATAAATGTGTAAAATCATATATGCTTTCGGCATTGATTCCATCATAATTCATGATATGTACTAGAACTAATATTTGCCCGTATGTTAATACCATAGACAGAAAGTTAAGGTATATACTAATTTTTCCTTGAAAGGGTTTAGGATAAGTTAGCGAAAGGCGTGCCTGTTTTTGGGAGGAGCAAACCTGGTCTGTGCATAAGCCCAAATGTTTTTGAGGAGCCGGAGGGCCATGTTTTTGAAAATCCCATTGTATATATAGCCATAAATACTATTTTGAAGACCAACACTATACAAAATTATGATTCGTTCATTAGTTTTTTGTGTTGTTCCACTCTATCGATTCCTAATTGAGTACGTATGTCATACAGGTAGAGGATCATATAGAAAGTGGCCACTAAATAAAAAGTTTTGTCCTTTATGACATATTTATTGGCTTCAACACTTAGTACTGAGTCTTGGAGGAATTTCATTAATGAATTGTATAATTCAAAGGAATTTATTAGTATTTTAAACATTTTGTGCAAGACAAGTGTCCAGATTTGCACACTAAACTTTATACGAATTTTTGAGCACCTTAAGAGTAGTTCGGAAAGCTGAGCCTTTAAACACCCTAAAATCTGGTAGCAGCGGAATGGTAACAATGGGGTGCCACGTCATAGTACAATAAACAAGATATATGAAACGACCTCAAAAAAAGAGACATTTAAAATAAAGTTTCATTCGATGCCTTGTAAAATATCAGAGTTTCCACATTTGGTCCCACAGTTTTAAAAGTGTCATAAACCTTCAACATACATTTGTTCAAACAAAAGCTCCACAATTTCCAAAAGATGACATATGTTTTTTTTAAAGTTAAAGGGTGCATCGAATATGAAATAATCAGAATCCCTTCAGCTTGATATCCAACGCAGCTCTCATCTAAACGTCATACCTTAGGACCTGAACATTTCAAAGTATTATTTTCGAAATCCAAGTAGTGATTCAATAAATCAAGTAACGTTCAGTAGTGGACCACAAGATTAAAGTAATAGTAGACTACGAAACAAATTCAGTAGTCCAAAACATGTATTATTGCACTAAGCTTATGGCCCCAAAACCTTAACTAGTTTTGTGCCCCTGGGAAAATATAGGATGCTTGCCAACAACCTAACTGTCCTCACAATGTTAAATGCACCATGGTCAACTTGTGACCAGAAATTCAAGGTGGGGATTGTCAGTCCCGATAGATGTATCCATAACACTCGCGCTTACTACATTAGCAATTAACGGTTCATGATTGGTAGGGACTTAAATGGCAATGCGGTAACTTAGGCAATAATATTCAGGCAATAATGTGGATAGCATACAATTTAAAACACTTGTGTCCAAAAGTAAAACAAGCATGTAATTTTACCCCGTAGAGTTTGCAAACAATTTGGTAGTAAAAAAGGGGGCTATGAACTCACCGAATGTAAAAGTACAAGATAAGGGAGTCAACACAAGCAACGACGACGCCGACATCTCAACCACGACCTATATTAGTGGTGCGCTATTAGAAGTATATAAATTATGGAGAAAAATGAATAATTTGCATAAATACATACAAGTATATATTTTCTACATATGTAAAATTTTACACCATAGAATCCATGTGCATGTCTCGAATCACTTATCACTACATCTTAAGTGTTGTTCCTTAACCCATATTCATATCCTGCCATTTATCCGAAAGGTTTCCATATGACTTATTAGTTACAAGTTTTCCATCGCTACAATTTTACAAGTCTAAACGATCTCAACCTTATCTAATGATCCTTCTTAATTTTTTTACCAAATTTGACTTTTTAAAATATAGGTTTTTCCTAAGTTTGACTTATCAAAAACGAACCGTCAAAATGCCTTATTAAATATGGGGTATACTAGTGTTAACGACATTCCGGACAACTTTTCAGTTATACCCGAGACCTAAACTCGACCAAACATGATGAAAATACTCTTACAAAATTATGCATAAACCATATTTTTCTTAAAATAATGTAGTATCTATTTCTAAGCTTTTTGACCTGTTAATATGCGTTTTTTTGACTTAGATATCTTTTCGGAACGGTAAAACGGAATTTTAAACAGTTTTTTAGTTTTACTCGAGACCCAAAACTCAATATAAAATGATGAAAATGCCCCTGCAAGTTTCTGCAGAAAACTATTTTTTTACCAAGTGCTGATTGAAAATATTACCATTTTTCTAACTTCTAATGGCCGCCAAAACTCTGCGTTTTTGAGAGAATTAGAAAGTCGTCGCCATAATATCGAAATAACGTTCCATATGGACGTCATCTATCATATTCCTAGGCAAAATTCAATTTTTAATAATTTTGACTCGCCAAAAAACGTACTCGAACCGCGTTAATTTTGCTGCCCTATAACGGGTAGCTTTAAACCCCTACTACAACTTCAATTTTTTTATCACAAACATCGTAACTTCTCTAAACTATCTAACCTCATCACTAATCATCTCAAACCAACAACATATCTCAAAATACCACATGCATAATGATATGTGGATTCCCAATATAAAATTAAACACATGCAATGAATATACAAATTAAAGATCAAGAATGCAAGGAAAATAATCACAATAGTGTAGGATCAAAGTAAAATTATCAACACAAAAACCACTTGTCTTGATTAAACCCAAAATCAAAGAAATCTTCAAAAATCAAAATCTTAAGAAAAGTCTTGCATGTTGATTAAAACTTGAAAATAATTATGGGGATTAGTATAGTATTGATGTAAGAATAATAGATAGTGTTTGGTTGAATTTTTGTTGATGGTTGTGGTGGTTTGGGGTTGGTTCGTCAACACAGGAGCAAGAAAATGGAGAGACGGTATTTTTTTTTCTTACTGGGTTTTTAAGAAAAGAAGTATGGTGGGTAGAAGGTTCTATTTATAAGGCCTTAAGTGTATAATATCTTTTGTAAAAAAAATTATTAAGGAGTGTTTGTTTGGTTATGGTGGCCGACCACCTTGGGCTTAGCCCATGATTTTATATATATGTTTTTTTTTGACAATTTATACAATTTTAAGTTGGCTTGAACATTCATTTAAATGTTAATAGTGTAAAAATATTAGTTTTGACACGGTTTTGGCAAGACGCAAAGTAAAAACTAGAATGGTAAAAATAAAGTTTATAAAACTTAGGGGTGAAAAATGAAAATATTTAACTATGATAGACACGTAGACGGAAGGAAGTCGAAAATACGACTTAAACTTAGGTAGGATCACGAAACTAGTCGAATCAGATAAAAGTAGAAATAAATTTTACTTAATGGTAAAAAAATAAGAATAAATTATAATAAATTTATTTACCTGAAAATACGAATTCTCACAGTCGATCCCCCTAAGGGAACTATGGTCCCAAGTATACTCAGCTCCTTGTCGAGAGTTCCAACGAACTTTAACTAAAGGAATTCTTCTTTGCTTAAGCTTTTTCACATCCCGAGCCACGATCTCGAAGGGTTCTTCGACAAAACATAGATTTTCGTCAATCTCTATCTCTTCCAAAGGCACTTGAATATCTGACTCAGCCAAGCACTTCTTGAGGTTCGACACATGAAACGTATCGTGAATACAGCTTAGCTTCTAGGGTAACTTTAGCCGATAAGCTACCGATCCAACACACTCTACTATTTCAAACGATCCTGTTGGGAGTAATTGAAAAATGACTAAGTGTTGTTTCTGCTGTTAGAGATATTCATTTCTGCTGATGGCATTAAGTCATTCCTGCTGATTATGTTTCTGCTGGTCATGTTCTCGTTTCTGCTGACAGAGATAGAATCTGCTGACGTGATTAATGTAATTAAGGAATTATAGTTTTATTCTAGAATTATCTCATTAATATAGGAATGAGATATATTAGGAAGTAATTGATATTACGCGTTATTAGGAAGATATTGATGTATATCTCTTACGCAATTTTAGGAATCTTGTTTAGCAAATTTAGGGTTTCTTTTCTATAAAAGAAACCTTTAGCATTAGGGTTTTGTACCGATTACAAAATA